>JARBWK010000008.1:89156354-89161354 GCA_030556195.1 Anolis apletophallus | reverse complement strand
GCCTCTGCTCCCTCCACCCTCGGGTGTGAAGCATGCGCGAGGCCGTTGGGGCTGGAGTTCCCCATTCGGCGCCTCTGATCCGCTTTGAGCGTGAATCATGCGCAAGACGGCTGGGACTGGAGTCCCTTCAACAGCGCCTCTGCCCCACCTCTGTCCCCATGTGAGGCATGCGCGAGGGCAAACGGAGGAAACAGAGGCCCTCCGTCGAGCTCGGGTGCTCAATGGAGGCCCTCTATCGAGCTCAGGCCCACCATCGATGCGGGACGTTCCAGGAGAGGCCCGCCTGAACTGGAAGCCCTCCATTTAATGCTGCCAGAGGCCAAAGTGTGCCCTTCTATCGAGGCCCGACCGTGTGCCAGCAGCTCTCTCTGCCTTACCTCTGTACGAGCAAGGCTCCCGGAGTGAACTTGGCTTCGGCGCCAGGAACCACTGCGGGAGGGAGGAATGGCCTTTGAGGCATAGAGGACGCGCGGGCGCGCTCCCTCGATGGTGCAAGGGAAAGAGGAAAGTCCTTTCGAGCCCTGGAGGACGCTGGCTTAGCGAGTGCGCTCCTGACCTTTCTCGCAGTATCAAGGAGCCCTGGAGGTATCCTGCCTAGAGATCGAGGGTGCTCGGTCCCGAGAGCTTGCTTGGGCTCGAAAAGACACACGCATGCGCCCCAGGTCCCTCTCTCCTCTTGTCGACGGAAGGGGCTCGCGACGCGCGCCTCGAGATCGAGAGCGCCATCTACTGGGAGCATGCCGGGCGCCTCTATCCTTTTCGACGACGTCGGAAGAAGGAAAGGAAGAGCGTGAGCATGCGCAATTGGATCCTCCACCATCAAGACGCGTCCCTTAGCCGGGAGCCTGAAGACTGTCTTGTCGAAATGGCTCTCGGCTTTTGCGTGGCACAGATATAGTAGGAATCCCCGCAGTGTCGTTTTAAGTGTGACGTGCCACAACGACTGATGGGTAATCTGGCCACGTGGCAAGGGTTGCTACTATGGCATCTCCAAGAGGTCACCCTGGCATTCGCCAACCTACCAGTTCCAAGGCAGGTTAATGTGAGTTCAAATTCACAAAGTCCCAGACACTTTATGTCAAGGGAACCCTTACTTGAGCCTATGATATTATAGAGGAAGTTCCTACTTGTCATTGATGGCACTGAAAGTATAGTGTGCCATATATTGTATCAGCCATGGATTGGGGTGCTAGGAATTTAGCCAGCCATTCAGAAGCATGTAAATATGAGTAGGTCAATAGGTACCACTCTGATGGGAGGTAACAGCAATCCATGCAGTCATGCCAGCCATATGAATTTAAGGTGTTTCAGGACAACAACGGCTCTCAAAATAAATGGAGACGTGAAACAAAGTGAAATAATAATAATTACTTGAGCCTAACATAATTATAATATGTTTACTTATCCATGAGGACACTGGAGTGCTGGTGCCTTAAATAACTGAAAGCAGGCATGGATTGAGATACTGTAAAATTGGTATGACTCCAACTACAAACCTAAGAGCATGTTTTAGTTTACCAAGAGAACGTTCCTCATACCCTCCTCGAGACCACAACAGGTGTCATCACCTTTACTTATGGGACTCTCAACATTGCGAGTTGATGGCTGAAAGGCCAATCTGAGGAAAGCAAGTTTGCTTGCAGAAAGCACAGCAGAAAGTCAGCATTGATGTCTAAAAGACCAATCTGAGAAAAGCAAGTTCGCTTGCAGAAAGCACAGCAGGAGGTCAGCATTGATGACTAAAGACCAATCTGAGAAAAGCAAGTTCGCTTGCAGAAAGCACATCAGGAGGTCAGCATTGATGAATAAAAGACCAATCTGAGAAAAGCAAGTTCGCTTGCAGAAAGCACAGCAGAAAGTCTCCTTTGGTGAGATTGTTTCCAAGTTGCAGTTCTTTCTGTGCTGTCGTCTCTCTCGAGACTCGTTCGCGTGTCTTCTCGAAAGATGCCACAGCATTGTGGATATTGCATCTCCATGCCTCCAAATGTGACCATTGCTGGGCCTGAGATGTTGTTATAGGGAGCCCTTTTTTTGGAATGACCTGGAGCGAGTTCACCATAGAGTAGTGTCTTTGGAACCGGTGTTCCTCCATCTTATAGATGTGCCCTGCCCAGTGCAACTGTGTTCTCTATAGCATGGTCTCATTGCTGGTGACCCCTGTTTGCTCAAGGACAGCAACATTCGTCACATAGTTATATTTCTTCGTATATGTTTGCTGAGTAATTATATGTTTCTTGTATCAGGAGCTAACAATGTATTTCAGAAACATTGGTATTAAAACCTGACTGGTTTCATCTGAGCCTATAAATTGAACAGAATGTATTACTTGGTAACATTAGCGTCCCTTACTAGATGTCAGGATGATACATGAACTGATCGCAACTGTCTCATCTACTTCAGTTGACTCAGCGGTAGGGGCCCTTGTTGCAGACTTCATGGGCCTTAAGTGAATGTGACCCCTTGACATGGTGGTTATTCACCTGGATTACACTGTTTCTTCGGTACATCTGGCCCTTCGATGAACGAAGGAGGATAGCATGAATGAGTTTGTTTTACTAATAGCCAGGATGACTATGGAGTCAGGGAACTTCAAATACCCTGTGGAGATTCATAAGATCTCTACTAACAAAAAGTTCATGAAGTCGAGGCCTGCCCGGATCAAGGTGAACACTCGACCAATTTGTGTAGCTTGTTGTCGACCTTTGCAACCCAAAGAGCAGTTACATCTGTCAGGTAGTAAGTTTAAGCTCCACTTTGTGATGAGGATCAATTGAACAGATTCGGGAATGTTAAATTGCCTTTATGGCTATGTGGCAATGACATTGAATGTTTGCCTGTATATGCATTGCGATCTGCCATGGGTCCCCTTTGGACTGAGAAACGCGAATACGAATGACGTAAATACATAATGTATAAATAAATAATATTATTAACAATACCTCCATGTGATGTCACATGACATTATTCTCTGGCCACTGATTGCATTATTCTCTGGCCACTGATTGCTGAGGAGATCAATCTTGAATGGGTACTACTGTCACCAGACCACAGATATCCATTACTGCTCTCCTCTTGCACTCTCTCAGTTATCTCTGACTATCTAACAGTAATGACCGCTAATGAACTTTACTGAACCTAAGAAACATCACCTGCTACATCCTTTCTCTCAGCTTTGAATGGTATTGCTATATAATAGTCTTACCTGTTGATAACGACACTTCGTTTGCTAAAACTGATTCCAGGGTGTTTATTGTCAATACATCCTTCTTACATCGTATAGAACCAGTCCTTTGCTTAATGCATGTAAGTTGGTCTCACATGGGTTTCCCTGACTATAGGGCTACCATGGCAACCCATTTTCACATTAGTAACATAGCTATCTGTGTATCTGTAACTGGATACTGGCGACTAAATCGAAGTTTCTATTCCTTTTAATATCTGGTTTATGTGGTTTTCCCTTATATGACTTTACAATCGTTACTCTGCCTGCATGGTCCTATTTCGGCCCATATAGACCTTATGTGACTTTACAATCACTACTCATCATGCATGGTACTGTTTCGCCATATAGACATGTTTCTCCCCTTATTTGTTATTTGGTATGGGCCTTGATTCCTGAGCGACCTGACCCAAGATAAAGGTCGCCAGACAATATTCTATTGTAAGAATTATGTTATCACATTCTTTTGTTCTATCATTTCAGCCCTAGACTTCTTGCATCTCCTCTTGGAAGAGTTCAAGATCTCTTTAATTAACTCTCATTCTGAAAATCAATAGTAGACCACAACATCTTGGAGTTCATATGCTTACTTTGACTTGACATATTTGTACTAAATATAAATATATTGAATCATATTTACTCATCCTCATATCAACAATGGGATTTGCAGAAAATAATATTATATTCGGTATCGTATCACTGTTACGTCCAGGCACTCTTCCCGTTATGTCTTTCCAGACATTGTACCATTTACTGAAGGAGAAAATTCTTACTTCTGCCTTTGCAAGCAGACTTGATTTGGTGAATCAACCTAGATGTTCTATGAACAAGCATAATCTTGGGAGTGCTCAATCCTTCCGTCAATTTCCGCGCCTCTAGAATACAGTCTTCATCGACTATATGTTTAATTTCCAGAACTGTAGAAGATCTCTGGTAGACAGTGGTTCGTCTATTCTCTTCTCCTTCGACATGCATAGCATGGTTACACTTAACGTACTGGGAGGATGCCAGTGGCCTCCATGTGTTTATGGAACCGTTGCCTTTCTGGATTGTCTCAGGGGCAAATCTGACTTACCATTTGAATGGTTGTACTTATCTGAGTAGCTTAAGGATCATTCCATTAGATCCATGGTAACCCCACTACTCGTTGAGGGGCTTCCTTTGGAAGACCTAGGCTACTGCTGGATAGATGCTTGGTCTACTCTGCTCACCTTCATCTTGCACAGGATGCATTCTGTGGCAGAGCAGTCCTACACTACGGTGGCATGATACCCACCAGCCATGTTATTAGCTCGCTAGTCTACCATAGGTGCTATTCACGGCTGACCACAAAAAGAAAATATGGGTTGCTTACCTGTAACCGTAGTTTCTTGAGTGGTCAGCGTGAATAGCACGCCTCCCGCCCATCCTCCCGCTGATATCATGCCTCGGTCCTTCAAGCTGCTTTTGCGGCGGAGTAAAGGGATCTGAGGTGGCAGCCCCTCCCACTGGCTATATATGCTCGAGGGATGTGGGCGGGGCTACATTTTAATGTGATATTAACTTTTTAAGATTCCGAACTGTCTGCGCAGGGCGCAGGAAATACCATAGGTGCTATTCACGCTGACCACTCAAGAAACTACGGTTACAGGTAAGCAACCCATATTTCTCAGTCCACACTCATATAATCTGGTTCAAAGCAGATAGCATGGCATTTTATTCAGATGTGTGGAAAGAACTCATGTAACACAGGGACCTTCCACACAGGCCTATAACCCTGACTATTAAAGCAGAAAATCCC
>JARBWK010000008.1:89135863-89156254 GCA_030556195.1 Anolis apletophallus | reverse complement strand
ATAATGGCAACTTTCTAAAATTGGTAGAACTTATAGCAAAGTTTGATGATTGTATGGATAAACATGTGAGAAGAATCACTTCAAAAGAAACATACGTTCACTATTTGAGCAAAACAATCCAGAATGAGTTTGTTAGTTTTTTGTCAGCTAAGATACAGAGTTACATCTTACAACAACTAAACCAGGCAACGTATTGTTCTATTATATTGGACTGCACTCCCGATGTTAGCCACACAGAGCAAATGACGTTGGTGGTAAGATTCATCAAAGTTGAAGAAAATAAAGATGTCTCAATTAAGGAACATTTTTTAGGCTTTGTTCCCGTTACCAATACTTCCGGAGAAGATCTCACAGAAGTATTACTCAAAGAGTTGGAGGAACGGAAAATTCCTTTGAAATCCATGAGAGGCCAGGGCTATGACAATGGTTCTGCAATGAAGGGAAAGCATGTTGAAGTCCAGAGGAGGATCCTTGATTTGAATCCTAGAGCCTTTTATGTTCCATGTGGAAACCACTCCCTGAACTTGGTCTTAAATGATGCAGCTCTGTCTTGCCGTATTGCAGCTGATTGTTTCACCACCATACAGGAAATCTATAACTTCTTTTCTAGTTCTACTCAAAGATGGAGTATTTTGAAGAAGCACGTTACAACTCTCACAGTAAAACCACTCTGCAAATACTAGGTGGGAAAGTAGAATCGAGGCACTGCTGCCTTTGAGGTTCCACATAGAAGACATCTATAATGCTTTATATGACGCTTCTGAAGACATGAAACTTGATTCATATGTTAAGAGCTCTGTTGTGTCAGCGGCGCCTAGTCCAATGCGGGATAGCGCAATGGACAAAGACGCGGCTGCCATCTTGGAAGAGGATCGAGCGATCGGAGGCGCGGCCGCCATTTTGGTTCTCCTTGTTCCCTGTTGTTTCTGAGCTGTTGGAGTTCCCGCCGAAAAAGGACAAGAGGGGTGGGGTTCGGGGTTATCTGTTCAAGGATTGGCTCTTCGCCCAGAGGGAGGGGCTCGGGAGTTTTGAGCAGGGATTTTGGAGGAAGGCTTCAGTACGGTTTTTACTGTCTTGGATTAAGGACTCATAAAGCATTTCCTCAATACCCGAGTGAGTGTGATTATTGAGCGGCCTACCAACGCTCACACAAAAACCGTACTCACAACCTGAATCGCAGTCGTGAGCCGATCCGACCGCGAAACCCCCCCCCCCCCTGAGATGTCTAGTGGAAGGGAAGAAGGCCTCCAGGCCCCGAGTGGAACCACGCTGGCGGGGATCCGAAGAGGTAGAAGATGGGATCCTCGGTGAGGCGGCTGGAGGCCCGGAGGAAGAGGCCTGTGATTGTCTCGGGCAGGCGACCAGGAGGCCGCGATTCCTCCCTCCTGTGGGACGAAAAGGTGGCGCGGCGGAAGAAGGGAGCCCCAGGGCCGAGGAGGGAGTCGGTCAGGCCCCAGGGGAAGGCACGAGTCGGGCGGCGGATGGAGGAGATGATGGGAGAGATGGCCAGAGCCATAGCCGACATCCGCCAGCAGATGGGAATGATGCAGAGGCGGATGGACACATGGGGATCCCCACCGGAGGAAGATCGAGGCACGGAGGGGCGTTCAAGCTATGCGGCCCGGAGGGCAGAGAGACCGCCGTCCGGCCGGGCCGCCGGAGGGCCGGCGCCCGATTTCACCCCGCCAGAGGACCTCCACCTTCAACCTGGGCCCAAGCGACCGGACCCTGGAAGGAAGCGGCCATCGGAGAGACTTAAAAGTCAAGTTCGACGGAGACCCAAGCCACCTTTCTTTTTTTGTCACCAATGTCCGCAATTTCATGGAAGACTATGGAGACTCGTTCCCCTCCGAGGCGGCCCAGTGAGGGCCGTGAGGAAGCAACCTGAAAAAGCGCTGCGGCCGACTGGTTGGTCAGATGACCGAGACCGATGCCCCGGAGCTTAGGGGGCTTGAGGCCTTCCTGCGGGCGCTGCAGCAGCGGTTTAGAGACCCGCGCGGAAGCAAAAGCTAAAGCAGAATTGAAGCGGATCTACCAGGGGTCGAGGGCGGTATCCGAGTACGCCCTGGCGTTCAAAGGCCCTTGCCGGAAAAATCCGCGATTGGTCAGAGGCGACCAAATTAGACTATTTTAAAGCAGGACTGAGAGGAGGAGACCCTGGATTGGGCTCTGAACCGCAGAAACCCGGACACCCTGGAAGGATGGATTGACCTGGCCGGCCAAGTGGAGTGCGTCGGGGGCGGCACCCAGGAGGCCCGAGGCGCCCGCGAGCATGCGACCCGGCCCCAACCATGCGAGCGGGGCTGGCCCGGAGGTCGCCAACCCGGCGGAGGTCGCCAAGTCGAGACGCAAATAGACCGCGGAGAGGCGCTTGCTTCACCTGCGGCCGAGAGGGCATCGGGCGGTCGAATGCCGAGGAGGCCGCCTGCCGCGAAGGGGGGAAAGGGTCGGACCCGACCCGGGACACGAAGACGACCAAGGCCAAGGAGCGGCGGCTAGAGAGTTGGCCCGGCGCCAACCGGGGCGCCAGCCACTAGAAAGACCGGGGAGTTAGAGGTGCGGATAGGGACCCACAGAGGGCACATCAATTTTGTGATCTCCGAGATGGCTAACCAACCCTTAATTCTGGGCAGCCCCTGGTTGGAGGAACACAATCCGAGGATCAACTGGAAGACGGGGGAGGTGCGCTTCAGAGATGGGCAGGTTCAGGCTAAGATAGAGTACCCAGGAGAAGGGGGGAGTCCTAATACGGCAGGAGCCGGGCTCGCCCAATTGGCAGGAGTACCGCAGGACTATTGGGAGCTGGCTGAGGTGTTCAGCGAGAAAGAATGCGACGAGCTGCCACCCTCCCGCGCCATGGACTGCGCCATTAAGATAGAAGAGGGGGCGACACTCCCCAAACCCAAGATGTATGCAATGTCGGAGCCGGAGAAAAGGGCGCTGAGGGAGTTCATAGACAAAAACCTGGCCAGGGGTTTTATTAGACACTCAGATAGCCCACTGGCGGCCCCGTGCTCTTCCGCCCCAAGGCGGATGGGAGTCTCCGGCTCTGTGTGGACTACCGAGGGATAAACGCCATCAGCTCGGCGAATCCGTACCCCCTCCCCTTGATGTCCGAGATCCTGGCCCAGCTGGGGAAGGCCAGGCTGTTCACGAAGCTAGACATTCGAGAGGCATTCTATAGAATCCGGGTCAAGCCAGAGGACTGCTGGAAGACGGCCTTCAACTGTCACTTGGGCCATTTCGAGTTTTTAGTCACCCCTTTCGGTCTAAAGGGGCGCGCAAAAATCTTCCAACAGTTGATCAACGAGGCCCTCAGAGACCTGTTGTACAGGGGTCATCGTGTACCTGGACGACGTCCTGATCTACACAGAGACCCGTACAGAGCACGTGGCGTTGACCTGGGAAGTCCTGAGAAGGCTGAAAGACAATCGGCTATACGCCAAGTTGTCCAAATGCGAGTTCCATCAGACCGAGTTGAACTACTTGGGATATCGCATCTCCACACGGGGCATCGCGATGGACCCGGCGAAGGTGCGAGACGTGCTGGAATGGGAAGCCCCCCGAGACAGCTGCAGGGGTTCCTGGGATTCGCGAACTTCTACCGGCAATTCATCCCGAATTTTGCAGAGACTACCTTAGCGCTAACAGACCTGCTTAAAACTAAGGGGTTGGGAGAAACCAGGAAGACCAAAACCCCTAGCGCCAAACTTCAATGGACACCACAGTGTCAAGAGGCGTTCGTGAACCTCAGCGGCAGTTCACCAGCCAGCCCTTGTTGATTCACCCGGTGATGAGCAGGCCCTTCACAGTGCAGTGTGACGCGTCCGAGGCGGCATACGGAGCAGTCCTCCTCCAGCCGGATGAAGAAGGCCACTTGAGGCCATGTGCTTATCTATCCAAGAAGTTCACCCAAACGGAAAAAAGATGGCACGTATGGGAGAAGGAGTCGTTTGCCATACGGGCGGCTCTGGCCCATTGGAGGCACTTCCTGGAGGAACGCCGGTCCTTTCGAAGTTTGGACAGATCATAAGAACCTGCAGGCCCTACAGACCCCCCAGAGACTGAACGCTAAACAGCTGAGATGGGCCCAGTTCTTTAGCAGATTCAATTTTAAGTTGAGATACATCCCGGGCCCGAAAAATGTCGTAGCGGACGCTCTCTCGCGCATGCCTGATGCGGACTACTCGGCCCCAGGAGAGATGGGAACCGTATTCTCTAACCCACAACTGGGTTTGGTCGCGCCACCCGGGCAGCAGTCAAAGCAAAGGCCACCGCCGGGAGAGCTGGCAAAGCCTCTCCTGGACCAGATCAAGACAGCGTCCCGCACAGGCGAATGGCTGGTCCGGCATCCGGAAGGCCTGGAAGAGAATGACGGCATCTGGAGCCAGGGAACCAAGGTTTCGTCCCGAGGCCCTGAGGGCACAGGTCCTAGAAATAGGGCACGACACGCTCATGGCAGGACACTTCGGGCTCTCAAAGACGCTGAAGCTACTCGCCCGGCAGTTCTGGTGGCCGATGATGAGGAGGGACGCAAAACAATACATCGCCGAGTGTGGCGTGTGCGCCAGGAATAAAAACGAAGGTGGGGGCCCCACGGGCCTATTGCAGCAAGTAGCTGACCCTGCGGAACCATGGACAGAAATAGCCATGGATTTCGTAGTGGACCTCCCGGAGAGCGGGGGTTCACCGCCATCTGGGCGATAGTGGACCTGTTCTCCAAGCAGGCCCACTTTGTGCGCTGCGGCGACTGCCAACGGCGCGGAGCTGGCCAAACTCTTTATACATCATGTATTTCGCCTGCATGGTAGCCCTCGTCGGGTCATAAGTGACCGCGGGCCGCAGTTCGCTGCTAAATTTTGGAAGGCGTTCGGGCCGCCCTGGGGGCCCAACGGGTGTTGAGTACGGCATTCCATCCCGAGACAGACGGAGCGACCGAAAGAGTTCAGCGGACGCTCCAGCAATACTTGAGGTGCTTCTCTACGTATCAGCAGGACCAGTGGGCCAACCTGTTGGATGTGGCAGAATACTGCTATAACAACACCGACCACGCGTCCACGGGGGTGTCTCCGTTCCGGGCCGTGGGTGGTCGGGACTTCCTGCCCTTCCCAGCTATTGATACTTCTGCACCTCCGCCGTGCACCCCCCCCGAGTTGCCGCAGCCTGGCCAGAGATCCAAAGGACGCTGAGGAAGGCCAGAGAAGACTACAAAACTCATGCAGATAAAAAGAGGGGCCACAGCCAACCTATGTGGCAGGAGACATGGTATATCTCTCCACTAAGCACCTGCGATCGACCCAGCCCTCCCGCAAGTTTGCGGACAAGTTTGTTGGCCCTCTACGGGTGACTGAAGTGGTCAACCCGGTCACCCTTAGGCTAGACCTTCCCCACACGTGGCGCAAGGTGCACCCGGTGTTCCACGTTAGCCTGCTTAAAAAGGCAGTAACCCACCGCAAGTGGTCTCCACAGGGGAGCGCCCCAGTCCCGATCATGATCGGGAACATACCCACTTTGAGCTTAAGGATATTTTAGACTCTAAAAGGCTTAGGGGCAGACTTCAATACTTTGTGCAGTGGCTTTCCAAAGACTTGCAGCCGAGTGGGTGTTAGCAGAACATGTCAAGGCCCCAGATTAGTCAAAAGGTTTCATAGGGCCTTCCCGGACAAGCCAGGGCCCTGAAAATACTTTGCTTCTTTTCCCCCCAGGTCGGTGGACTCCTTCGGGAGGGGGGCGCTATGTCAGCGGCGCCTAGTCCAATGCGGGATAGCGCAATGGACAAAGACGCGGCTGCCATCTTGGAAGAGGATCGAGCGATCGGAGGCGCAGCCGCCATTTTGGTTCTCCTTGTTCCCTGTTGTTTCTGAGCTGTTGGAGTTCCCGCCGCAAAAAAGGACAAGAGGGTGGGGTTCCGGGGTTATCTGTTCAAGGATTGGCTCTTCGCCAGAGGGGAGGGGCTCGGGGAGTTTTGAGCAGGGATTTTGGAGGGAAGGCTTCAGTACGGTTTTTACTGTCTTGGATTAAGGACTCATAAAGCATTTCCTCAATACCCGAGTGAGTGTGATTATTGAGCGGCCTATTGAGCGCTCACATGTTGTAGGACTTCTAGATAAACTGCATACCTTCAATTTTCTGTGCTGTTTAGTGACATGGCATGAGATCCTGTATAAGATAAATAAGGTTAGTAAACTGTTGCAAAATGTCACAACAGATCTACAAAGTTGTATGGATCTTATGAAGAGTGTGAAATCATTCCTAGAAAGTATGAGATCAGATCAAGGTCTAAATAGCGTTATTATGCATGCAACGGAACTTGCAGAAAAAATCAATGCCCCTACTGACTTTGAAAAAGAAAAAAAAACATCGACGAATACAAGTAAACAGACAGTTTTCTTATGAGAGTAAAGATGAAGCTGTACTTTCTGGTAAAGAGTCCTTTAAAGTCAACTTCTTCTTTGTTGTGCTTGACACTGCAATATCCTCTTTAGGGGAGAGGTTTGAGCTTCTGGAAAAACATAGTGAAAGCTTCAAATTTCTTTATAATATTTCAAGCCTTGGTAAAAGTTTGGATGAAACAGAACTGTATGCCTGTCAACACCTTCAAACCGTTTTGACCGATGGAGACGACTGCGATTTGAATGGCGATGATCTGTTTGAAGAGCTAAAAATGTTTGGAACTCTACTGCTCCCTGAAAGTCACTCAGCTGAAGCCTTGTGTTTCATAACCAAACGTAGATATGTGGATACTTTTCCAAATGTTTATATTGCTTTGAGAATTCTGTTAACACTTCCAGTATCAGTGGCCAGTGGTGAAAGGAGTTTTTCAAAATTAAAACTTATAAAAACATACTTACGATCAACATTAAGTCAAGAGCACTTGAGTGGACTAGCAACCATGGCCATTGAAAATGATTTGTTGGAAGAGATAGATACAAATGCAATACTAGAAGAGTTTTCAAAATTGAAAGCCAGAAAAATCCATTTTCTAACTTGAAAAGTGTTCAATTTCTTGTGTGTTAAGGATAACTGGATGTTTTTTTTAAAAAAACAAAAACACTTAGATTTGTTGCAAAGATTAATAAATAATTGCATTCTAAAAAAGTTAATTTGTGTTAATTCTATGTAATGAAACTATATGAGTATAATGTGATACGTAAACTTCTGGTTTGTAAAATAAATATTTTATTTACCTCTATGTATTTTTAATCTGAGTGATAAGTACTGTATATGTTTGTTTAAACTGTTATTGTTTAATGATGTATGTTTCAGGGTTCTGTACATTGTATGTTTGGGCATCAAATTGCTGCCTTGTTAGCCACTGAGAAGGGCGGGATAAAAATGTTGCAAATAAATAAATAAATAATACCTTAAACCTTTTGTTATCAAGTGATTGGGGAGGGGGGGGCGCCAAAATAATGTTCGCTTACCATTTAAAATTACCTTTGTCTGCCCCTGCACAGACCAAGACCAAACTTGGCACACAGAGAACGCATGACCCACTCTACATCCTGGTTCAGTTTGAAGGAGGACGGTCCATTGATGATGGGACTTGCAGTACTGTCACTCAGTTCTTGTGACCATTGTGACCCACACCAATAAAGACCAAATTCGGCAAATAGAGCCCCCATGATCCACTCTACATCCTAGTGCACTTTGGAGCAGTATGGACCACGGATGGTGGGACTTGAAGTACCTTCACCCAATTCCTAAGGCCACGGTCAGCTTCATACAATGAATGAACAAGAATTAACTTGGCACACAGAGCCCCCATGACCCACTCTACGTCTTGGTGCAGTTTGGAGGAGGATGGACCATGGAAAATGGGATTTCTTTTTAAAAAAAATATCTTTATTAGAGAATGATATTTTTCAAATATATACATTAAAAACAGTGTAAAGATTGGGTAACTAGGGGGCAGAAACAGAGATGGAGAAAGTTGCGGGGAGAGGGAAGAGGGGGGTAGGCTTGGTGAGGGAACAAGAAGGGGAGAAAGAGGAGGGGAGGGGGAAAGCAGTAGATATATGCAGTAAGAAATTTAAAAAGAAAAAAGTTTCTGATGTCCATAATTTTCATCAGCAGTCTCTCTTCGTCAGGAATTTCTTTCTCTTTTCAGTCTCTGGCGTAGCATATTCTAGCCGCTGTGCTTAGGAGAAAAAACAGTTTGTCCATGTTGTTTTCCATCTTATTTTCATTCATGCCTAGTAGGAAGGTCTCTGGATGCAGAGGAATTTTTGTCTTTAAGATTTTTTGTAATAGATCTTGGGTTCTTCTCCAGTATGCCTTTGCCTTTTCACATGTCCACCATAAGTGGAAATATGACCCTTCTATCTTGCCGCATTTCCAGCAATTTGTATTCATGTTTTTATAGCTTTTGCCTAGTTTCTTCGGGGTCATATACCACCTATAGGCAGTTTTAATCCAATTTCCTTTTAATTCTATGGCGTACGTATATCTTAGTTTCTTTTTCCATACTTCTTCCCATCTTTCTCTTTCTATTGTTCTACCTATGTTTTCATTCCATCTTTTCATATAATTTTTTCCTCCCTTTTATCTTGGTCCCATTCTAGTAATTTCTTGTATATCCTTGTTATTGTTTTTTGTTCAGATTTTAATATTATATCCCAAAAATTGTTTGATTCTTGGAATCCTATCTTTTCGTCTTTTGTAAAATATTCTTTCAGTTGTCTGTAATGGAGCCATGATATTTTGTTATCCGCATTTAATATTTCTTGTTGACTTTTTAGTTTTATTTCTCTGTTTTCTTTCATTACTAATTCTTTATATCTTGGCCATTCCTGCCATCCCAGCATTCTCAACTGTGCAGCTTCCAGGGGGGGGGGATACCCACAAGGGGGTTTTATGGTAAAATTTGGATTTATATCTTTTCCGTATTTGAATAAGGCTAGACCTTATAAAATGATTCCCGAAGTTTTTTTCCTTCTTTATCCCTTCATACCAAATGTATTTGTGCCATCCAGACCTCAATTCTATTCCCTCTAGTATTAGCCATTTTTTCTTCTCTAATTTTGCCCACTCCCTTACCCAAACTAAAGTGCATGCTTCCACATAGAGTTTTAGATCCGGAGCAGCCAGCCCGCCCTTATTTTTTTCTTCCATTAGTATCTTAGCATTTATTCTTCCTTTTTTCCCCTGCCATGTATATTTTAGAATATCCTTATTCCATTCCTTTAAGAGCTTCTGTCCTCTTATGATTGGGGTTTTTTGAAAAAGGAATAGCATCCTTGGGAGTATTTTCATTTTAACACTGGCAATCCTGCCCAGGAGTGATAAGTTGATATTTTTCCAGCTGTCCATTTTCATTTCCTTCTATTTCTGTATGTAGTTGTTCTGCAGTAGATTTATGTTCTTTGATGTTAATATTATACCTAGATATTTCAACTTGTTTGTAATTTGTATACTCCATTTCTCTTGTAGATTTTTCTGATCTTTTTTTGACATATTTTTTTGGTGAGAGCTTTAGTTTTGTCCATATTTATCTTAAGACCCGCCACCCCTCCGAACTCCTTTATTGTTTTTATCCACATTTCTAATTTCTCTTCCGGTTCCTCAATAACACATATAATGTCTGCAAAAGTGCGGAGCTTGAATTCTTGCCCCTGTATTCTTGTCCCTTTCAGGCTGTTATCGTCTCTTATTTTGTTTAATAATACCTCTAAAGTCAGTATGAATATAAGGGATGACAGGGGGCAGCCCTGCCTAGTGCCTTTTTCAATTTCAATTTTTTCTGTTTCTTGATTGTTGATTCAGATTTTTGCTTCCTGTTTCTAATAAATTGCGTTTATCATATTCTGGAAGTAGTGACCAATATCCATTTCCTTCAGGAGGTGCTTGATAAAACTCCAGTATACATTATCGAACGCCTTTTAAGCGTCGAGTGCGAGAAACATTACTTTTTTCTGATTGTGTATTTCATAATATTCGATTAAATCAATAATTATTCTAATATTAAGAACATAAGAACATAAGAAGAGCCATGCTGAATCGGGCCTCAGCCCATCTAGTCCAGCATTCTGTGTCACACAGTGGCCCACTAGTTGTACACAGGGATCTCTAGCAGAAAGGAGGGCAAAACCCTCACCTGCTCCCGACCCCCCACAACCAGTACCCGGGGAAAATCCTGCCTGCCTCCATCAACACAGAGGTGGCACTTGGATGTCCATTTCAGTAGCTACTGATTCCCTTGGTATCCATGAATCTGTCTAATCCTGCCTTGAAGCTGTCCAGGCTGACAGCTGTCACAACCTCCTCTGGAAGTGAGTTCCATAACCCAATGACCCTCTGGGTGAAGAAATATTTCCCTTTATTAGTCCTAACTTTCCTACCTTGGAGCTTTAGGGAGTGCCCCTAGTCCTAGTATTGTGTGACAGAGAAAATAATTTTCTTTATTCACCTTTTCTATCCCATGCATGATTTTATACACTTCAATCAAGTCACCTCTTAAACGCCGTCTTTCAAGGCTGAAAAGACCAAGGCGTTGCAACCTGGTTTCATAAGGGAGCTGCTCCATCCCTTGGATCATATTTGTTGCCCTTCTTTGTACCTTTTCCAGTTCCGTTATATCCTTCTTGAGGTGCGGTGACCAGAATTGTACACAGTACTCCAGATGTGGCCTCACCATAGATTTGTAGAGAGGCAATACAACATTTGCCGACCTATTTTCGATTCCCTTCCTGATCATGCCAAGCATAGAATTTGCTTTTTCACTGCTGCAGCGCACTGGGTTGACACCTTCATTGAGCTGTCCACCAAAACCCCAAGATCCCTTTCCTGGTTTGTCTCAGAAAGCTTTGATCCCATCAGTTGATAAGTGTATTTGGGGTTCTTTTCCCGATGTGCATGACTTTACACTTGTTTAGGTTAAAATGCATTTGCCACTTTGTTGCCCATTCACTCAATTTCGAGAGATCTTTCTGGAGCTCTTTACAGTCAGTTTCATTTTTAACTAACCTGAACAGTTTAGTGTCATCTGCAAACTTTGCTACCTCACAATTTACATCTACATCCAGATCGTTTATGAATAAATTAAAAAGTAACGGTCCTAAAACTGAACCTTGGGGTACGCCACTTCTCACCTCTTTCCACCCAGAGAAGTGTCCATTTATTACCACCCTTTGTTTCCTACAGTTTAGCCAGGTTCCAATCCAGGACAAGACCTGTCCCTGATTCCATGGCTGAAGAGCTTATTTAGGAGCCTTTGGTGAGGGACTTTGTCAAAAGCCTTTTGAAAGTCAAGGTAAACAATATCGACTGGGTCCCCTTTATCTATGTGTTTATTTACACCCTCAAAGAATTCTATCAAGTTAGTAAGACATGATTTGCCTTTGCAGAAACCATGTTGATTTTCCTTCAGCAATGCCTGTTCTTCTATGTGCTTAGTAATTTTTTCTTTAATAATGGTTTCCATCACTTTGCCTGGAACTGAGGTTAGACTAACTGGCCTATAATTTCCTGGATCACCCCTGGATCCTTTCTTGAAGATCGGAGTTACATTTGCCTCCTTCCAGTCCTCGGGTACAGTGCCTGATCTTAGAGAAAGGTTATATATTTAGAGATCTTAGAGAAAGGTTATATATAATATTGTCTTTTTGTTGTCTGTTTGGCAGAAAGCCAGCTTGTTCTTCTTTAACCCTTTCCTTCAACAGGTTCTTGAGCCTTTCCACCACCACTTGACTATAGATTTTATAATAGATATTTAGCAAAGATATCGGCCTGTAGTTTCTAACTTTTTCAGGGTGCGTACTTTCTTTGTGTATTACCGTTATTGTCGCCTGTCTCCATGATTGTGGTATTCGTTCTGTCTCTCTTATCCTATTCATAATTTTTTTAGATATGGGATTAACTCCTTTTGGTATGTTTTATAATATGTGGCAGAGAAACCCTCAGGACTGGGAGCTTTGTTCACTTTCAGATTTTTTATTGTTTATTGTTTTCTCTAGCTCCTGGTTGGTAAATTCTTACCAATAAAGACCAAATTCGGCAAATAGAGCCCCCATGATCCACTCTACATCCTAGTGCACTTTGGAGGAGTATGGACCACGGATGATGGGACTTGAAGTACCTTCACCCAATTCCTAAGGCCACGGTCAGCCTCATGCAATGAATGAACAAGAACTAACTTGGCACACAGAGCCCCCATGACCCACTTTACATCTTGGTGCAGTTTGGAGGAGGATGGACCATGGAAAATGGGATTTCTAGTACCTTCACTCACTTACAGAAACCACTGTGACTCTCATCCAATGACTGATCAAGACCAAACATGGCACACAGATTCACCATGACCCACTCGACATCCTGTCGTGGTTTGAAGGATGATGGACTATAGATGATGGGACTTGCAGTACCTTCACTAACTTCCTGAGACCACTGCCACCCACAGCAATTACTGATCAAGACCAAATTTCCCTTCCAATCAGGATTTCGCCCTAGCCATGGGACAGAGACTGTACTGGTCACCATTACATATGACCTCCATTGCCAGCTTGACAGAGGGGGATCGGCGCTTTTGGTGCTCCCGATCTCACCGCAGCATTTGATACTGTTGATCATGACCTCCTGATCATCGTCTCGCTATATCCGGAGTTCGCAGATTGGCACTCAACTGGTTTGATTTATTCCACCGAAACCGGAGCCAGCGTGTGGAGTATCTGGCCCAAGTCTCTGATAGATCCCCTCCCCAGGGTGCAATTCCCTCTCCTCTTCTTTTTAACATCTAAGTCCGACCACTTGCCAGTCTGGTATGGAGCTTAGGTCTGGAGTGCTACCAGTATGCCAATGACACCCGGCTCCTTCTATGTTTGGAGCCAGGAGCAACTTCAGTACAGGACAACTTCATCTTGTGTCTTGAGGCCGTGTCAAATTGGCTGCATGCTAGTAGACTCAAGGTGAATCCGGCGAAGACAAATCTTGTGGCCTGGCCGCCCGGCTAGAGTGATGCACCCTTTGCCCACCTTTGATGGTGCACCTCTATTTCCATCTACCACCATCAAGAGTCTGGGTGTGGTTTTAGATCCACTTCTGACAATGGAGGCCCAGGTCGCCGCTGTCAGCAAACAGGCCTTTTTTCATCTCTGCCAGGCGAGACAGTTGGCACCTTACCTTTCGGGAGAGGCCTTGGCTACAATCATCCCTGCTACAGTCACATCTAGGCTGGACTATTGTAATCCACTGTACGTGGGCCTACCTATTTCAACGACCTGGAGGATTTGTATTGTTCAGGTTGCAGTGGCCAGGTTACTTACAAAAACGCCCATAAAATGCCATATAACACCAACTTTGCAACATTTGCATTGGGTTCCAACTGAATATCGGGCTTTGTATAAGATTATGGTTCTGACCTTCAAGGCTTTGTATGGTCAGGGGCTGATATACCTTAGAGACCGCCTTGCTTCTCTTCACCATCAGTGGTTGCCACGGCCCTCTAAACGTAATCTGCTCCACATACCAGGCCCCAGAGAAGTGCGTCTCAAAAGCATGAGGCGTAGGGCCTTTTCTATTTCTGCCCCTACGCTGTGGAATTCATTGCCTCCCTACTTGCGAGCCATGCACAACTTATGACCTTTTGCCCAAGCACTCAAGACTTGGCTTTTTACTACAGCGTTCAATTCGTAATGTGATTTTAATATTTGTAGTCTAATGTTTATCCTATTTTCTGTTTTTATGTAAATCGCCCAGAGCATCCTGGATGGAGGGCGATTAACAAATAATAAAGATGATGATGATGATGATGAAACTTGGCACACAGAATCCCTATTACCCACTATATATTGTGGTGCAATTTGGAGGAGGATGGAGCGTGTGGCTTGCAGTATCTTCACTCACTTCCTGAGACCACTGTGACCCACATCCAATGACCGAGAAAGACAAAACTTGGCACACAAAGCCCTCATTACCCACTCTACACCCTGGTGCAGTTTGGAGGAGAGTGGACCATGGATAACAGGACTTGCAATACCTTCAGTCATTTCCTGAGACCACTGTGATCCAAACCAATGATGGATCAGGACCAAAGTTTGCACACAGAGCCCCCATGACCAACTTTACGTACTGGTGCATTTTGGATGGATTATGAGATTTGCAGTACTGTCATTCACTTCCAAAGACCACTGCGACTTACAACACTGAATGATCAAGGCACACAGATCCCCCATGACCCACTCTATGTCTGAGTAGGGTTTGTGGTTCAATGGAACATGGATGATGGGATTTGCAGTACCTTAACTCACTTCCTGAAATCATCATGACCCAAACCAATGACAGATCAAGACCAAACTTAGCACACAGAGCCCGCATGACCCACTCTACATCATGGTGCAGTTTGTGGAAGGGTGGACCATGGACGATGGAACTTGTAGTACCTTCACTCACTGTCAGAGACCAATGCAGCCCACACCAATGACTGATCAAGACCAAACTTGGCACACAGAGCCCCCTTGACCCATTCAACATCCTGGTGCAGTTTGAAGGAGGATGGACCATGGACGATGGGACTTGAATATCGCAGTTGTAGTTCACCTACTAAACCCAACTGACACTGAATCTAGAGTAAACTTGAAGCACAGACAAACAATACCTTTCTCAAATAACCCGGGCACCGCAGGGTCCCCAAGCTAGTCTATATCTGTCTATATAATAAAAGTGAACGTTTGTATGTGGAGGGCAGACATAGGGAGGGAGGTGTATGTGGCAGCTTTCTGATTGGCTGACACTTTCACAGGCCACTGTGACCAGGTACGGGTGATGGACCTGGACCAGACTTGGCATAGATGACCCCCTTTATGTCCTGGTGAGGTTTGGGGGAGGTGGACCACAAATTATGTGATTTGTAGTACTTTCAAACCCTTCGGTTCCCACAGACCACTGTGGCCCCCAACAAAGACCGATAAATATCAAACTTGCCACACAGAACCCCCATGAGCCATTCTATTTATTTTATTTATTTACGGCATTTATACCCTGTCACTTCTCAACCCTCGAAGGGGGACTCAGGACAGCTTTACAATTAAGCCCAATTAGAGGCTAATACACAATTTACAAAAATAAAATCACATATTATAAACATCACATAATAAAAACAATACAATACACGTTAAAACCATAAAAAGATTAAGCCATAAAACCAGTCTCGATCGTCGAATCACCATTGCAATTTGTCCCTTTAAAGTGCTTCTGCATCTATTGCCCAAAAGCCTGGTCCCAAAACCATGCCTTTAATTTCTTTCGGAAAATCAGGAGGGAGGGGACCGATCTTAATTCCGTCGGAAGTGCATTCCACAGGCGGAGAGTCACTGCCGAGAAGGCCCTATCCCTCGTCCGCACCAGGCGCATTTGGGCCGATGATAGAAGCGAGAGCAGGGCCTCCCCAGGTGATCTTAAATTTTGAGGCGGAACGTAGGGGTGGATGCATTCGGACAAGTAAGCTGGGCCAGAACTGTATAGAGCTTTATAGGTCAAAACAGCACTTTGAATTGGGCTCGGAGATGGACTGGCAGCCAGTGGAGCTGACACAACAGGGGGTGGTATGCTCCCTGTATGTCGCCCCAGTTAGTACTCTGGCTGCCGACCGTTGTACTAACTGAAGTTTCCGAACCATCTTCAAAGGCAGCCCCACATAGAGCGTGTTGCAGTAATCTAACCAGAACGTGGACTACCGTGGCCAAGTCCGACTTCCCAAGGTACGGGCGCAGCTGGCGCACAAGTCTTAGTTGTGCAAAAGTTCCTCTGGCCACCGCTGAAAACTGGGGCTCCAGGCTCAGCGATGAATCCAGGATCACTCCCAGACTGCGAACTCTTCAGGGGGAGTTCAACCCCATCCAACACAGGCTATAACCCTATGCCCTGTTCGGCCTTTCAACTGACCAGGAGAACCTCTGTCTTGTCTGGATTTCAATTTGTTAGCTCTCATCCAGTCCAACACAGCAGCCAAGCACCAGTTCAAGGTTTGAACAGCCTCTTTAGTGACAGGTGGGAAGGAGTGACAGATCTGGACGTCATCTGCGTACAGGTAACACCTTACTCTGAAACCCAGGATGATCTCCCCCGATGGCTTCATGTAGATGTTAAATAACACCGGGGACAGTACAGAACCCTGAGGGACTCCGCAAGACAACTGTTGTGGCGTCGTGGTAAGAAATGAAAGAGAACGCCCATCGTTGGGAGGATCCCAGTGACGTTACAGTATTCCACTTTTGCCCAGTTTAATATATCGATCCAAATAAAATTAGAAGGCCACTTACAGATAAACTACAGAAATATAACAGAACACAAGTCGCGTGTTAGGAACAAATCTACAGACTCTGGCCTGTACCTGCGTTGCACTGAACTTCAGCACTCTCCTAAGGACCTCAAAGTACAAGTGTTGGAAAGGGTTAATCCCCAACCACATGGTGACTTTAACAAATTACTGAGGCAAAAGGAAACCACCTGAATTCTCAAAATGGGCTCTGAGGAAGGTTCTGGGCTCAATGAAATCATCAGTATCAATGCTTTATTGGGTCATTAACCCAATTAAGCCTTTCTATTCAACCTGTGGCATTTCTGAGACTCTCCACATTCTACAGAATGATAAGGCGTCTCTACTTTCCATGTTGGACTGTATGACCTACCTACTCTGGTAAATATATAATATATGGATAAATAGACCAAGTTACCTTCATGTTGGAATTACTCTAGTGATTTTTGCCACCTATTTTGACATTCTAGATATTGGGACGCCTCACAGCACTCCTGCAATTGCCCTGATGAAGCCCTACGGGGCGAAACGGTGACGTAGCCGGCCTCTAGCATCCGCAGCGCTGTAGGCTGCTTTGGGATCGGGACTCCCTGGTATCTACCTGGGCAGCCCTGTGCAGCTTTATTCTCAACTACCTGCACCCGGGACACCAACTCTCCCATCCAATTCCACCCTGGCTGCTTGATTTAAACAGCACCGCGATCCGCGGCCTTTTTTCGCTTCCGCATTGCGCCCGGCCGCGTTTACTCCTCTTTTGCGACCTTTGCTGTCCCCCATAACAACACGGAGATTTCCCCAGTAGTGGAGCCGTTGCTCCCTTGTATTCAACTGACGGGCTCCATGGGACAAGTATATCCTGTAGTTTATCTGTAAGTGGCCTTCTAATTTCATTTGGATCGATATATTAAACTGGGCGAAAGTGGAATTCACTGTAACACCACTGGGATCCTCCCAACGACGGGCGTTCTCTTTAATTTCTTACCAGGACTGTGCATATGGGATTTCCAAATAGAATTCATAAGGTTGTACCCGTGAGTGCCTGTTTGTAATACTGATTACGTATTTCATTTTTCATTGATGTTGACCCATACTTATGTGATTGATATTGTGTGTTTAAGGCGTCTGTATATATACTCTGTTTGTACTCTTGATACATTACCACTTCATAGGGACAGCTTAGGCTCTAATAGTGTGATTTATCACAATTAATTCATCTTATATTTGTAAGTTACGTTGCATTAGGAGCTCTGCATATGCTGCTGTATTGCATGAATTTTCTGAATGTATAATTTTGCTTCATATGCACTATGAATTTGAATTGAACCTAAGCACCCTCTATATTGAATTGTTACTGCTCTTTATGATATATTGTTGAATTATAGCTCTTTTCATTATACGCATTGAGTGATCCTTTAAGACACCGACCTGTGTTTCTAGTTGAAGGAGGACAGACCATGGATGATGGGATTGCAGTACTTACACTCACTTCCTCAGACTACTGTGACCCTCATCCAATGACCGATAAAGACCAAACTTGGCACACAGAACTCCCATGATCCACTCTACATCATGGTGCAGTTTGGAGGTGAGCGGCTCTGGATGATGGGACTTGAAGTACTTTCACTCACTTCCTGAAACCACTCTGACCCACACCAATGACAGGTAAGGACCAAACTTTACACACAGAGACCCAATGGCCCACTTTACAACCTGGTGAGGTTTGGGGCAGGATGGACCATGGATGATGGGATTTGCAGTACCTTCACCCGATTCACTTCCCACAGAACACTGTGGCCCCTACAAATCCAAGACCAGGATCACACTTGGCACACAGAGCCCTCATGAACCACTCTATATCCTGGTGCACTTTTATCAGGGCTGAACCATGGATGATGTGATTTGCAGTACCTCCACTCACTTCCTGAGACCATTGTGACACACACCAATGACCGATAAAGACCAAACTTGGTACACAGAGCCCCCGTGACCCACGCTATATCCTGATGCAGTTTGGAGGTGTGTGGACCATGGATGATGGGATTTGCAGTACTTTCACTCACTTCCTGAGACCATTGCAACCAACAAAAACCGATAAAGATCAAATTTGGCTCACAGAGCCCCCATGACCCACTTAACATTCTGGGGACAGTTTGGAGGAGGACAGAACACGGAATATGGGATATTTAGTACCTTCACTCACTTCCAGAGACCATTGCGAATCTCAGCCAATGACCAATGAAGTCCAAACTTGACACGTAGAGCTCTTATGACTGACTCTACATCCTGCTGCACTTTGGAGGAGGCTGCACCACAGATGATGGGACTTGCAATACCATCACTAATTCCATCACACCACTACAACTCCTTATAATGATGGATCTCAACCACACTTCACACACAGTGCCCCCATGGCCCACTCCACATCCTCCTGCAGTTCGGACAACCACTGAACACACATGATGGGACTTGCACTACCTTCTCCAATTTCATGAGACCACACCTACTCCCAATAATGATGGATCTCAGCCAAACATGGCACTCAGAACCCTCATGGCCCACACTACATTCTGGTACTGTTTCGAGGGGACTGAACCATGACCGATGGGACTCGCAGTACCTTCACTAACTTCCAGAAACCACAGCAAGCCACAAAAAAATAAACATCTGATAGGACCAACCTTGCCACACAATTCCTTTCTCAAATGACCTGGGCACCGCCGGGTCCCCAAGCTAGTCTATACACATAATAAAAGTGAAAAATGTGTATGTATGTATGTGGCAGAGTTGTCCACTTACAGAGACAACCTCCGGCCTCCACAAACAGGCTATAGTTCCAAGTGCTGAGAAGACTCCAAGGCACTCCCTTCATGGACAATGCAGGTTATAGTGAGTGCGATGAATATGTGGCCCAAACCCTTCCTATGTCCTCCACACACACTACGGCCCACCATCCAACAAATGCTTTCATTCAGGGACAATTTTATCTTAGATTTTAGGTGTTTCCTCCACCACAGGCAGGCGTCCCAGGATTCCTTTCTCTTTTCATTTGCATCACCCCACCCACTGCCTCTCCCCTAACCCTTTCCTACCCTTTTCTGTGGCACACAGCAGAGAATTGATCAGCAACTGAACAGACTGGATGGGTTTCTCTAAGATTAGGCACTGTACCCGAGGACTGGAGGGAGGCAAATGTAACACCGATCTTCAAGAAAGGATCCAGAGGTGATCGAGGAAATTATAGACCAGTTAGTCTAACCTCAGTTCCAGGCAAAGTGATGGAAACCATTATTAAAGAAAAAATTACTAGGCACATAGAAGAACAGGCATTGCTGAAAGAAAATCAACATGGTTTCTGCAAAGGCAAATCATGTCTTACTAACTTGTTAGAATTCTTTGAGGGTGTAAATAAACACATAGATAAAGGGGACCCAATTGATATTGTTTACCTTGACTGTCAGCTCCGGTTGGTTCGTTTCATGCCATAACGGACCAAGCCGATCGCGCCAAGTGATATGGACACTGCCGAGCGGGAAACCACCAGGCTCATCCCCTTTGATCTGCCAGATACCTTCCTGGCCTTTGATATGTGGACTGGCCATTTGGTCAAGCCTCGGAAGGAGGGGCCCAGCGGGGGGCGGGTCGGGGAGGGATCTTGAGGAATGTTTGCGCGGGCTTTTCTTTAGTCTATCTTTCTTCAGCCTGGAGTAAGGAGCCAATAAATGATTTATCTTCCAATCTGCTTGGAGTGAGTTTGGTTTATCGGAACCCCCTTTCCGGAGCATTACATAAAGATAGACTCACCAATTTCTACGGCCGTGAAAGCCCTCCGACCGTAACCAACTTCGCAGAGATGTTTCAAGCCGAAGGGACGCCTCGCGAGCAACCTCTGGTAATCCCAGACGAGGAGGAGGAAGACGAAAGCGGGGGACGAGGTCGGCCGGAGCGTCCGGTGGGGAACCGCAGGTGGTGGCCCGGGATGGAAGATGGGGGGATCCCTGACCAGACCCGACCACCGAAGGATGTTCGTCGCAAAGTGAGAGCACCCAGCAACGAAATGTTGCGGATGGAGGTGCAGATGTTCCAGATGTCGGAAGCGATGCAGAAGATGCAGGCGCAGTTGGACATGCTGATGAGTAGGCCGG
>JARBWK010000008.1:89090566-89135763 GCA_030556195.1 Anolis apletophallus | reverse complement strand
CTCAACCTACCAGCCGGACACCTGGGCAGAGTTGTTAGCGGTGGCGGAGTACAGCTACAATAATGCCGAGCACGCCTCGACGGGGGCCTCTCCTTTCCGCATTGTCTCCGGCCGCGACTTTCCGCCGTTCCCTGGGGCGAGCCCCGCCGCCGACCCAGCGACTCCAGCCACCGACGGGGGAGCCCAGGTGGCGGCAGCTTGGCCGGCCATCCAGACGGCGCTGCGACAAGCTCGGGACTCTTACAAGCTGTACGCTGACAAAAAGAGGGGCCCCAGCCTACATATGCAGTGGGAGACCGCGTGTTCCTCTCCACCAAGAACCTGAAGTCGACTCAGCCGTCCCGCAAGTTTGCCAGCAAATTTTGTAGGGCCCTCAGCGTGGTGGAAATAATCAACCCCGTGGCGGTCAAGCTGGACCTGCCGCACACCTGGCGCAAGGTCCACCCTGTGTTTCACGTGAGCTTATTGAAAAAAAGCTGTGTCTGACCGGAAGTGGTCCGCCGAGGAGGGCGCCCGGTGCCTATTATGGTGGGGTCCCATACCCACTTTGAGATTAAGGACATCTTGGACTCGCGGCGCCGCAAGGGCCGCCTTAGTTACTTAGTTAAATGGACTGCCAAGGACTTACACCCTGAGTGGGTGTTGGCACCCCACGTTAGCGCCCCAAGACTAGTTAAGGCTTTTCACGCCGCTTTCCCGGACAAGCCGGGTCCCTGACCCCTTTCTTTTTTCTTTCTGTGTTCTTTCCCTTGCAGGTCACTCTCTGCAAGGGGGGCGCTATGTCAGCTCCGGTTGGTTCGTTTCATGCCATAACGACCAAGCCGATCGCGCCAAGTGATATGGACACTGCCGAGCGGAAACCACCAGGCTCATCCCCTTTGATCTGCCAGATACCTTCCTGGCCTTTGATATGTGGACTGGCCATTTGGTCAAGCCTCGGAAGGAGGGCCCAGCGGGGCGGGTCGGGAGGGATTCTTGAGGAATGTTTGCGCGGGCTTTTCTTTAGTCTATCTTTCTCAGCCTGGAGTAAGGAGCCAATAAATGATTTATCTTCCAATCTGCTTGGAGTGAGTTTGGTTTATCGGAACCCCCTTTCCGGAGCATTACATTGACTTTCAAAAGGCTTTTGACAAAGTCCCTCACCAAAGGCTCCTAAATAAGCTCTTCAGCCATGGAATCAGGGGACAGGTCTTGTCCTGGATTGGAACCTGGCTAAACTGTAGGAAACAAAGGGTGGTAATAAACGGACATTTCTCTGGGTGGAAAGAGGTGAGAAGTGGCGTACCCCAAGGTTCAGTTTTGGGTCCGTTACTTTTTAATTTATTCATTAATGATCTGGACGTAGGAGTGAATTCTGAGGTAGCAAAGTTTGCAGACGACACTAAATTGTTCAGGGTAGTTAAAAATGAAACTGATTGTAAAGAGCTCCAGAAAGATCTCTCCAAATTGAGTGAATGGGCAACAAAGTGGCAAATGAATTTTAACCTAAACAAGTGTAAAGTCATTCACATCGGGCAAAGAACCCCAACTACACCTACAAATTGATGGGGTCAAAGCTTTCCGAGACAAACCAGGAAAGGGATCTTGGGGTCTTGGTGGACAGCTCAATGAAGATGTCAACCCAGTGCGCTGCAGCAGTGAAAAAAGCAAATTCTATGCTAGGCATGATCAGAAAGGGAATCGAAAATATGTCAGCAAATGTTGTATTACCTCTCTACAAATCGATGGTAAGGCCACATTTGGAGTACTGTGTACAATTCTGGTCTCCGCACCTTAAGAAGGATATAACGGAACTGGAAAAGGTACAGAAAAGGGCAACAAGAATGATCCAAGGGATGGAGCGGCTCCCTTATGAAACCAGGTTGCAACGCCTTGGTCTTTTCAGCCTTGAAAGATGGCGTTTAAGAGGTGACTTGATCGAAGTGTATAAAATCATGCATGGGATAGAAAAGGTGAATAAAGAAAAATTATTTTCTTTGTCACAAAACACTAGGACTAGAGGGCACTCCCTGAAGCTCCAAGGTAGGAAAATTAGGACTAATAAAGGGAAATATTTCTTCACCCAGAGGGTCATTGGGTTATGGAACTCACTTCCAGAAGAGGTTGTGACAGCTGTCAGCCTGAACAACTTCAAGGCAGGATTAGACAGATTCATGGATACCAAGTGTATCGGTAGTTACTGAAAAGGACATTCAAGTGCCACCTCGGAGTTGGTTGAGGTAGGCAGGATTTCCCTGGGTACTGGTTGTGGGGGGTCGGGAGCAGGTCAGGGTTTTGCCCTCCCTTCTGCTCGAGATCCCCGTGTACAACTGGTGGGCCACTGTGTGATACAGAATGCTGGACTAGATGGGCTGAGGTCCGATTCAGCATGGCTCTTCTTATGTTCTTATCTTATGTTTGGGGGACTGATTCAACATGGTGGGGTTGTAGTTCACCTTGCATCAAGGCACACCCCCTTCAATAATAGATCTGGATCACATTTGGCATGTAGAGCCCCAATGACCAGAGATGATGGGACTTGCAGTACCTTCTCTCACTTTCCAAGACTGCTGCAAACCTAATCCAATGACTGATCAAGACAAAACCTGGCACACAGAGCCCTCATGACTCACTCTACATCCTGGTGCAGTTTTGTGTCAAACGGACCACAGATGATGGGACTTGAAGTACCTTCACTCACTTCCTGAAAACAATGCAACACTCATCCATTCACCAATACAGACCAAACTTGGCACACAGAGCCCCCATTACCAAATCTACATCCTGCTGCAATTTGGAGGAGGGTGGACCACAGATGATGGGACTTCCAGTACCTTCTGTAATTTCATGATACCACTGCAACTCCCAACACTGAAGGATCAAGGCCAAACTTGGCAGACAGAGCCTCCATGACCCATTCTACATCCTACTGCACTTTGGAGGAGGGTACACCATGGACGATGGGACTTGCAGTGCCTTCACTAACTTCGACACCACTGTGAGCCACATAAATAATTGCTACAGACCAACTAATACGTTTCCCAAATAACCCGGGCACCGCCGGGTCGCCAAGCTAGTATATAATAAAAATCAATGTTTGTATGTATGTGTGTATGTGTGCGGAGGGCGGAAGGATATGTGGTAGCTTTCTGATTGACTCCCACTGTGGGATTATTTGCATAAAGCACTCTGATTGGCCAGCCTCAGAACTCCAACATTCTAAGGTACCAGACGGAGCCGATTGCTTGCCACTGAGGGAGCATCTGCATAAAGGCCTCTGATTGGCCAGGCTCAGTACTTCAACATTCTAAGGCAGAAGACAGGGGGGATTGGTTGCCCCTGAGGGAGTTTTTGCATAAAGCACTCTGACTGGCCATCTACATTCCAACATTCTAAGGATGCAGAGGGAAAAGGAAAGGCCTCAAGTAGTCAGTCACTGTGGCCCATAGCAATGACGGATCAGGACCAAACTTGGCACACAGAGGCCCAATGGCCAACTTCACAACCTAGTGTGGTTTAGGGCAGAATGGCCCACGAATGATGGAATTTGTAGTACCTTCACCTGATTCACTTCCCAAACAACACTTAGCCCCTATAAATCACAGACCAGGCCCAAAATTGACAGCAAGGCTTCCTTAATTTGATTTTCCTGACTAGGTCTCAGCTCATAGGATAGTGTTAGGCTTCCTCAACTTGATTTTCCTGACTAGGCCCCCAACAATGACAGAACAAAACCAAACTTGGCACACAGAACCCCCAAGATGCACTCTACACCCTGGTGTCGTTTGATGGAGGATGGACCATGGATGATGGGACTTGAAGTACTTTAATTCACTTCCTTAGAGCACTGTGGCCCACACCAATGACAAATCAGGACCAAACTTGTCACACAGAGGCCCAATGGCCCACTTTACAAACCTGGTGCGGTTTACGACAGGATGGCTCACAAGTGATGGGATTTGCAGTACCTTCACCCGATTCATTTCCCACAGAACATTGCAGCCCCTAAAAATCACAGACCAGGCCCAAAATTGGCACACAGAGTATCCATGATCCACTCTATATCCTGGTACAGTTTTGAGTGAGACGGAACACAGATGATGGGACTTGAAGTACCTTCACTCACTTTCTGCAACCGCTGTGACCCTCAGCCAATGACTGATCAAGACCACACTTGGCACACAGAGTCCCCATGACCCATTCTACATTCGGGTGCAGTTTGGAGGATGTACAATGGATGATGGGACTTCCAGTACCTTCCCTCACTTCCCAAGACCCCTGCGACCCTCATCCAATGACTGATCAAGACCAAACTTGGCAAACAGGACCCCTATGACCCACTCTAAATCCTGGTACAGTTTGGAGAAGGGGGGACCGTGGATGATAGGACTTCCAGTATCTTCACTCACTTCCAGAGTCTGCTGCAACCCTCATCCACTGACTGATCGAGACCAAACTTGGCACACATAACCCCCATAACTCACTCTACATCCTGGTGCAGTTTGGAGAAGGATGGACCATGGACGATGGGACTCGCAGTACCCTCACTAACTTCCAGAGACCACTGCACGCCACATAACGAACTGATAAAGACCAACCTTGGCACACAATGCCTTTTTCAAATAACCCGGGCACCTCCGGGTCCCCAATCTAGTCTGTATACCTTAATAAAACGGAATGTTTGTATGTATGTGTGCGGAGGGCGGTGGTGCGGGAGGGCGGAAACGTGGCACCGTTCTGATTGGCAGCCACTTTCACAGGCCACAGCGCGGGTGATGGACCTGCACCAAACTTGGTACACATAACCCCCCTAACCCCCTTTACGTCCTGGTGCAGTTCGGGGGACATGACCCACGGATTATGGGATTTGTAGTACTTTCTAACACTTTGGTTCCCACAGACCACTGAGGCCACCAAAAAGGACCAATACAGACCACGCTTAGCACACACAGCCCCCATGACCCACTCTACGTCCTGGTGCAGTTCGGAGGAGGGTGGACCATGGATGATGGGACTTGAAGTACCTCTACTCACTTCCCAAGTCCGCTGCAACCCTCATCCAATCACTGATCAAGACCAAACTTGGCAAACATAACCCCAATGACTGCCTTTACGTCCTGGTGAGGTTTGGGGGAGGACTGACAATGGATGATGGGATTTGTAGTACTTTCACATCCCTGTTCCCACAGACCACTGTGGCCCCCAACAAACACTGATAAAGATCGCACTTGGCACACAGAGCCCCAGTGACCCACTCTACATCCTACTGAAGTTTGGAGGGGGGCAGAACATGGAAGATGGGACTTGCAGTACCTTCCGTCACTTTCCAAGACTGCTACAAACCTAATCCTATGACTGATCAACACCAAACCTGGCACACAGAGCCCTCATGACCCACTCTACATCCTGGTGCAGATCGGAGTAGGGTGGACTATGGATGATGGGACTTGAAGTACCTCTACTCACTTCCCAAGTCCGTTACGACCCTCATCCAATTACTGATCGAGACCACACTTGGCACACATAACCCCTATGACTGGCTTCACGTCCTGGTGAGGTTCGGGGGAGGACTGACAATGGATGATGGGATTTGTAGTACTTTCACACCCCTCTGTTCTCACAGACCACTGCGGCCCCCAACAAACACCGAGAAAGACCACACTTGGCACACAGAGCCCCAGTGACCCACTCTACATCCTACTGAAGTTTGGAGGGGGGCAGAACATGGATGATGGGACTTGCAGTACCTTCCCTCACTTTCCACGCCTGTTACAAACCTAATCCAATGACTGATCAACACCAAACCTGGCACACAGAGCCCTCATGACCCACTCTACATCCTGGTACAGTTTTGTATGAGACGGACCACGGATGATGGGACTTGAAGTACCTTCACTCTCTTCCTAAAAACAATGCAACCCTCATCCATTCACCAATACAGACCAAACTTAGCACACAGAGCCCCCATGACCCAATCTACATCCTACTGCACTTTGGGGGAGGGTGGACCAGAGATGATGGGACTTGCACTACCTTCAGTAATTTCATGATACCACTGCAACTCCCAATAATGATGGATCAAGACCAAACTTGGCACACAGAGCCCCCATGACCCACTCTACATCCTGCTGCACTTCTCAAATCACCCGGGCACCACCGGGTCCCCAAGCTAGTATATAATAAAAGTCAATGTTTGTATGTTATGTGTGTGTGTGTGTGGCAGCTTTCTGATTGGCTCCCACTTTCACAGGCTACTGTGACCTGCACGAATGATGGTCCCGGACCTGGGGGAAGATGGACCACGGATTATGGAATTTGCAGTACTTTCATTAGCTTCGGCTCCCATAGACCACTGTGGTGCCCACCAATGACAGATCTGGACCAAACTTAGCACACAGAGCGCCCATGACCCACTCTATATTCTGGTGTGGTTTGAAGGGGGACCATGGATGATGGGACTTGCAGTACCTTCACTAATTTCGTGAGCCCACTGGGACCAGCATGAATGATGGACCAGACCAAAACTTGACACACACAGCCCTCATGACCCACCTCACACCACTTGCAGTACCATCACTCACTTCGTGAGACAACTGGGACCAGCATGAATGATGGACCTGGACCAAACTTGGTACACATAACCCACATGACCCACCTTACACCCTGGTAACATTTGCAGGCGGATGTACTATGGATGATGGGAACCGCAGTACCTTCAATAACTTCCTGAGACTACTGCGGCCCAAGCCAATGATGGAACAGGACCAAACTTGGCACCAAGCATCCCCAACACCCACTTTATGTCCTGGTGCAGTTTGGGGGACTACAGATGGGAAATGCAGTCCATTTACTAACTTCCAGAGACCACTGCAACCCACACTAATGACTGATCAAGACCAAACTTGGCACACAAAGCTTCCATGACCAATTCTACATTCTGCTGCAGTTTGGAGGAGGAAGGACCATGGACAATGGGACTTGCAGTACCTTCACTGACTTCCTCAAACTACTGTAACCACCATCAATGATGGATGGAGAGCAAACCTGGCACATAGAGCCACTATGACACACCCTACATCCTCTTGTGTTTTGGAGTTTTGACCCTGGATGATGGGACATGAAGTCATCACTCACTTCCTGTGACCACTATAACCCATACCAATGGCTGATCAAGAGCAAACTTGGCACACAGACCCCATGCCCCACATCTGGGTGGGGTTTATGGGCCAGTGGACCATGGGACTTGCAGTACCTTTACTCACTTCCTGAGACCATTGAGACCCACACTAATCAAGACCAAACTTGGCACCGAGAGCTCCCATGACCTTGCTGCAATTTGGAGGATGGGCCATGGATGAGGGGACTTCCCTATGGGAGCTATATAACTGTACCCATTGAACCCAGCCAACATTCGATCTAGACTAAACTCGAAGCACAGACAAACAATGTCTTTCTCAAACAATCCAGCCACTGCCGGGTTCCCAAGCTAGTCAAATAATAAATGAAAACATTACAACCAACCAGTTAAAACATAACTTTAAAACAACAATTGAAATTACATAATACAGATCGTATTCCAGGACCAATCTGGTTAGTAATTAAATTAATTTATAGTCTCTTATTGCACTACTCCCATTATTGACCAAATGTCTGATCCCAGAGCCATGTTTTTAGGTTTTTCCCAAAGACCAGGAGGGAGGGGGTCGGTCTAATTTCAGTGGGGAGGGAGTTCCATAGATGAGGGACGACCACTGAGAAGGCCCTGTCTCTCATCCCCACCACTTGCGCTTGCAAGGAGGATAGGACCAAGAGGAGGACCTCCCCATACGATCTTATCCTCCAAGGTGGATCATAAAAGGAAAGAAGAACTTCAAGAGATGACTGGAGTGAAAACGGCTAAAATAGTAAAATATCTGGGATTACATATCACGCCAGCAATGCCCAACTTCTAAGAAATAATTACGATAGAAAATGGAAAGAAATCAAAGAAAAAATGAATAGATGGCAAAAATTAAATTTGTCACTAATGGGCAGAATAGCCGTAGTTAAAATGAATATCCTGCCAGAAGTTCTCTATATTTTTAAAACCATACCTATATTAAGAACAAAAGTCACATTGGATTCTTCGAGAAAGGATATTATCAATTTCATTTGGAAAAATAAGAAAGCCCGAATAAGCTACCAGTGTTTGAAAGATGAAACAAGAAGAGGGGGACTAGCTCTCCCAGATCTACAAATTTATTATGATGCAGCGGCTCTGACATGGATCAGAGATTGGGCCAACTTGGAAAAAAAGAAGATCTTAGCAGTGGAAGGAGAAGACCTACGACGTGGTTGGCATAGCTACTTGTGGAGAGAAAAGCAAAAAGTGGGAAAAAACCTTAATAATCACTTTATCAGATCATCATTGATAAAAACATGGACAAAATATAAAGATAGATTATATAGAAAAACTCCACTCTGGTTTCCCCCCAACGAGGCTGACGATAAAAGGGAAATCCCCAATGAAAGATGACTATCATATAACAAATTACTAATAATTAAAAATCAAGAGGCTACACTCAAATCTCTACAAGATATTCAATTAATAGAACTACATTGTGGTTCCACTTCTGGCAAATAACAGAGAATTACAAAATAGACAAAAAAGAGGTTTTGAACTTAAAGAAACATTTTGGGATAAAATAATGAAGACAGACACAAAACTGATTAAAAAAATTTGCCAACACTTATTAATTTGGGCAACAGAAGAAGAGACAATAAAAGAAACAATGATAAAATGGGCTAAAACAATAGGCCATACAATTGAATTGTCTAAATGGGAGGAAATTTGGGAAATAAAACTTAAATATGCTTATGCCACAGAAATAAAGGAAAATTGGGTCAAGGTCTTTTACAGGTGGTACTTAACACCGGAAAAACTGGCAAAATTTAGTAAAGGTAAAATAAGTTGCAAATGTTGGAGATGTGGAGAGAATATAGGGACCTTTCACGACATGTGGTGGGAGTGCAAAATTATAAAGAAATTCTGGTGGGAAATATATAAAAATATGAAAAAAAATTCTTCATATAAATTTTGATTTTAAACCTGAATATTTCCTGCTCGGAATTTTGGATTTCCAAATAGAAAAAAACGATGATAAAATCTTTTTCTATCTCGCAACAGCCGCAAGAATTTGCATAGCAAGACTTTGGAAAGCTAAATATACGGCAACAATGCATGAGTGGATAAAAAAGGTTTCAGACGTCATGAATATGGACCTATTAACCCAAACCATTGCCCAGAACTGGTCTGCCGCAAAGACAACAAATTGGGAAAAAATTATTGACTATTTAAGAAGTATAAACTATAAATATCTATAGAGTAATAACAAATCCCAAAAGACCAACGAACCGAATAAATCAATGTAAATATAGAAGAAGGAAGCAAACACCCTCTCAAAGCGATCGGGAGGTGGAAAATTTATGTTGAATGTTGGGGTGGAGGTATTTTAGGTATAATGTTGTTGTATATGCCTTTGTCAGTATGAATGAGGAGACCAACCAGAGTTGGACCCGGGGAAGGGGGAGAGGAAGGGATGTTATTATATGTGTCCAATGTCAATGTTAGTTACCTTGTATGTCTTGTATTACATGTCTTATCAATAAAAATAAGATTTTAAAAAAGAAAAAAAAGGAGATACGTTCAGACAGGTTATATTTATATAATGAATGGAGAGAAAAATCAGAATCATGGAGGCAATCATTAACTATATTAATACCCAAACCAAAAACAGATTTGACAGACCCTGGTTCTTATAGACCAATGTCATTACTCAGTCAAGACTCTAAAATCCTAACAGTGATTACTACTAATAGGATGAGTAATTGTATGTATAAAAAACAAGGTCAATATGAGTTTGTAAAAGAAAGAAAAATGCCCAACCTGATAGGTAGAGTAATAAATAAAATACAGATAATAGAAGTGGGGGGAGTAAAGAGGGGATTTTAGCATTAGATATAATCAAAGCCTGGAATGGAACTATTGGCCAATGTAATAAGGAAAGATAATTAATTAAGACAGTATAGGAATAAAGTTATTAAAAATCGCTTATTTGCGGACAGCATGTTAACAATAAAGGAGATAATGAAGAAAATTGAGATAATTAAGAAATACTAAGCATGAAAAAGAAGAATTAAAAAGCAAATTGATATAAAAGATATGAAAACATGTGTCAAACAGAATATAAAATACCTTCGAGTAACCTTAACCAAAGAAAGACAGAAGAACTAAGGAAAGATAGAAAATAAAACAATTTATAATTACATTGGTTCGGTAGAATAGAATTAGTAAAAGTGAAAGTTCTACATAAAATATTTTTTTGTTCAGAATGATTCAATTAAAATATCAGGAAAAGTAATAAACAAATGGCAACAAATAATAAATAAATATTGCAATAATGGGGAAAAGAACAGATTAAACAAACAACTCTGGTATAAATCCCAAAAAGAAGGGGGAATAGGCCTATGAAATGACAACATATATTTTTAAGGAAATTTTTAAAAAGAGAAAACAGATTGGAAACATACTATTAAGAAATAGAATGGAAATATGGAATAAACATAAAGGACAACTGATTAGTAAGAATTCTGTATTAACATCAACAACAATGGAAGGGGGTTTCCCAAAGAAACTAAATGAATTATTTATTATTTATTTACTATATTTCTACCCCGCCCTTCTCAACCCCTGAGGGGGGACTCAGGGCGGTTTACAAGGCACAATTAGATGCTGGCAACAATACACAATATAAAAACACTAATACAACAGAATTAAAACATCAACATTAAAACATCAGCTATCCAGTTAATTTAAAAATTCCATCTATAACAATCCACATTCAATCAATGGCGGAAGCCGTATTCCATGTTCATCGTTAAAACAGTCCACAACCACGATTTTACTTTATTCCTGAAAGCTAGGAGGGATGGGGTCGATCATATTAAGCTTGGAAGCGCATTCCACATTAACCCCATAAATGAAATGTTAGATAAAATGAAAAATGGGAAAAGTAAAAATGAGAGAGGATAAATATTTCATGGCTCCACTGGATTCAACTGGAAAAAAGGAATAAAAATTGGTGGGTATGAAACAAAACTGGAAAATAAATAACATAATTAAAGGAAATAATACTAAAAGGATTATAAAGAACAAAACAATGAACAGTTTCAAGGAACAACAAGCAAAATATATAAAATATTAATTAAGGATATGAGTATCAGGAGCCGAGCTTTGGAGCCAAGAAATTGGCGCCCAAAGCCCTGATCCCTGACAGACTAAACAAGAAGATAAGCAATGGCTGAACTTGGCGTGAGACCCAACAGCTGGACTGTTCGAGCGGGAAGTGGGAAGTGGGAAAAGGACTCAAATCAAGGGAGCGGTTGGAGGAAAGGTGTATATAAGACGACGGAACGCGGAGGTCTGGCACTCTTGGCTTTCTGGTGGTAAGGTGTGTTAGCAGTAAAGTTTCCAGTGATATCCGGAGCGTCTCTGTGTGGTCATTTGGGAGCGGCTGCAAACCAGCCACTGACATTAAGTCCAGTCACTTATCTCGCAAGAGCGATGAGAGTGAGAAATGTCAGAGAGAAAGGAGGAAGAGGAGAAGGAGTTGTTGGAGGGTGCTGCTGCACCTGCTGCTGCTGGTCTTTTATATCACAACCGTACAGAACTACATGGCTGATTTCAGGCACACCTTCCGCAGCGAGGCTAGCCGTGTCCGGATGGTGGGAGCCACCCTTAGAAAGGCTGCTGCAGACTGGTTTGTACAGTGCCATGATCGTAGAGATCCCTGCCTGGGGTTGCTAAGAACTTATCTGGAAGCATTGGAGAGAAGATTCAAGCCAAGGAGAAGCTGAAGGCTCTCACTCAAGGGGTGAAGTCTGTGCCAGGCTATGTAGAAGAATTCCAAGAGCTGGCAGGGAAAATACCTGGGTGGTCAGAAACTACTAAACTGGAATTGTTTGTGGACGAAGCAGAGGACCTAGGGTCGGGGCTGGAGCCTCCAGACCACTGGCTAACGTCTATGGCATACAATCGGCCCATTGGGGTGATGCAGCGGCAGCCCAGACGACTCAGCCCGGGATCTAGCCTGAGAGACGAGGAAAATGTGGAGCTGGAATTTCCATCTCCCCAAAGGCTAGCCTTTATGGTAGAGCGTATGGCAGCTATGGAGACCACCCTAATGGTAATGTCAAGGATGCTGGAATGGTACGGCCAAGCTACAGTCTGTCCTGTGGAGACGGGGATCCAGGCAAGGTCATTGTGGAGTCTTCCATCAGGGAGCAGTCCTGCATATGCCGAGTTGCCTGTGCCGCAGAGTAAGCCAGGGATAGCGGAGCTGCGGGCTCGCCCCAAGTGCTGCAAGACAGAGGGAGAAAAGCTGGTACCCGTGGTGGAGGCTCAGGAATCTGAGGAGAGTCAGGAAGAGGAGGAGGAACGGCTGGAGCAGCCCAGACCGCCCCCGCATTCCCCAGAGGCTCCATGAGGAACAGGGAGGGGATGATGCCCAGAGCGAAGGAGGCCTGGAGGAACAGCGAGGCTTCCGGGGAGGTCGCTTCTGCCGCCTGGGTGGGTACTAGCACCAACAGCGCCCCAGCCCAGGAGAAAGGATCTTCGGATTGAATTTGGAGGTGAGCCAGATACACTGGTCTTTTATATCACAACCGTACAGAACTATATGGCTGATTTCAGGCACACCTTCCGCAGCGAGGCTAGCCGTGTCCGGATGGTGGGAGCCACCCTTAGAAAGGCTGCTGCAGACTGGTTTGTACAGTGCCATGATCGTAGAGATCCCTGCCTGGGGTTGCTGAGAACTTATCTGGAAGCGTTGGAGAGAAGATTCAAGCCAAGGAGAAGCTGAAGGCTCTCACTCAAGGGGTGAAGTCTGTGCCAGGCTATGTAGAAGAATTCCAAGAGCTGGCAGGGAAAATACCTGAGTGGTCAGAAACTACTAAACTGGAATTGTTTAAAGGAGGCCTAAGAAGAGACCTTTTAGAATGGGCCTTCCACAAAGATGATCCTGAAACTTTAGCAGGATGGATTGAACTGGAGGGGGGGGAGGAAAGTGAAGACTATTCGACTGCAAATGAGAAGACACCGCAGAGGTCCCCCACCACCTGGGAAACCTGCAGGAGGAGCTCAGATGATCAGCACCGGCACTCCTTGTGAGCCCTTTTAAATGCTATCTTCATGGCTGATGAAGATGGTGGCATTGCAGCAGTAGACCTCGTGGAACGGATTGAAACCACTGAACTTGAAGCTGATGAAGGCCTCGCCGGCACCGTCTGAGTGGTCAAAGTGCAGGGCGGTCTTGGCTGCTGGGCTCTTCTCGATGACTTTGACGTCATAGTTCTGGGCTTCGATGGAGGCCTTGCTGATGGTGTCGAAGGGGCCAAAGATGAAGTCCAAGATGTTAAGGGCACCAAAGTTGAAGGCGAGGGCTGCGCCGGATGACCCAAAGTTTGCTCGTAGAGAAGAACCTTAAGGCGGGCAGCCCTGTTCTCCCTGGATTGGGTTTTAAAGCTTGGCAATAACGGCACGTCGAGGTGTTATGAGCTTTGCCGAGGCAAAGCAAACACTTGGAGTGCTTATCGGTGTCAGGAAATTTATTCACAGTGTTTAAATTGGGTTGTAGACTTCACGAAGAGAAGGAAGCAAGCCTTTTGGCGGAAAAACAGGAACCGCAGAGTGTGCGCGCAGGGCGCCTTTTATGCCCTGCTGGAATGTAGACTTGGGAAGTTTTCAGTTGGAGTCTGCACAGGCGCAGATATTTGTTTATTTATTTATTATTCACTTTTATATACCGCTCCTCCCTGCAGGCTTGGGGCGGTTTACATAAAACAATAAAATACACATAAAACAGTTTGGATATGTAAAAACACAAGGGTATGGACAGGATTATCAGGAGGCACCTAGATTAAAAGCCTGCCTAAAGAGGAACGTCTTGTAGGCACTCCAGAAGGGGGTCAACTCTGATAGCGCGTGTTCCGTCTGGTAACTCATTCCATAGAGTTGAAATGAGTTACCAGACAGAAGAGCCACAGAAAAGGCTCTTTGTCTTGTTGTTGAAAGGTGGCAGGAACAGATTGATGGAATCACCAGGAGATTTTGTTCTTCTGAACGCAACGATCTCGGGGGAACATATGGGGTGAGGCGGTCCCTCAGGTACTCTGGCCGTAGACCAGGGCTGTCCAACTTCTACCAACCCAAGGGCCGGAATTCTGCTCACTGATCACCTGGGGGGCCGCCCCACCCCACCCCCCCGTCCATGCCCCTGGCCACGCCCCCGGCCACACCTCCCCTCGCCATCTGTCACCCAAACGAGGGTTAATATTAACCCCCGTTTGGGTCTCGGTTGGCGAGAGGAGAGTGCCAGGCTCAAAAAAGGTTGAAAATCACTGATCTAGATGGAAGGTTTTGATACCTCAGTTTGTTCTGTTTTCTCTCAAACTATTATTTTCCTTGAATGCCTTTTGATTGTACACCTAAGGGCAGGACCTACATCATTTTTTAAACTGTTTACAGATTGTAAAAATAATTGTAGGCACTTAGCAAATAAGTAAATACAGAAATACATATTGTGTGATTATTATAAATTTTTAAGTGCCTATAAATATCAGGAACTGTCAAAACTTATATCCTTGCTCCCGACTTAAAAACTCACAATCTGAACAATAAAGGGACTCAATAGCCAGAAGAGGAAAGTTTCAATCTAGAAAAAACATAAGACACGCATGCAAGAAAAATGGCAAAGGATTGCAATTTTTACAGAAGATATTCCTGAGAGGTGCACTGATTTTAGATGAGATCAACAATTGTGCAACATTCTAAGGTAATGGACTGCAGCAGAGGAGCTGAACTATTAACTGAAACAAAAACAGCTAGTGAATCAAGCTTCTGTACCTCTCAAGATGTAATTTTGGTAGTTCTGGTCCGCCTCTGCTCCCACTTTTATTAAACAAGTAAGGCCCTCTGCCACAACAAACTCATGAACCAAGTCCTTGTCATCCTGTAAGGGGAAAAAAGAAAGAAAAGAGAAACAAAAATGAGGTAATGTTTAACATAGTCAAAATGCAAGAAACACAGATAGAAAATTTCTTATTGGTTCAATTATTTTTTTATTGATTTAGGCAGCTATTTTGTAGTAGAAATCATCACACTTAAGTAAACCTAAAATGCTAAAAAGTAAGGGGAGGGCAGACATAAGAAAGCTAGTTGATTATGGGGAAAGTGTGTGCACATTACAGAAGTTAAATCAGCCCTTTTTCTTTTTTAGTGTTATATACAATTTCTCTCCAAATTTCATTCACAATATATGCTCATAGATAAATTGGCCTAATCTATAAATTGGGGGCAGAGACCCAAACTATGGATTTTCATATGGACCATAGAACCATAGAGAGGCAGCTGGCTTCTTACCTTCCAACAGAGGCCCTTGCAATGGTAATCCACACCACAGTTACCTCGAGGCTGGATTACTGTAATGCATTGTATGCTGGTGCTCCTCTTTCAGTGGCACGGAAGATCCAAGTGGTTCAAAACGCAGGTGCCAGATTACTTACTTGGACACATAGCTCCAGTGTTACAACAACTCCATTGGCTCCCAATTGAACAACGGGCTTCCTATAAGACACTGGTTCTGACTTTCAGGGCCATCCATGGTCAAGGCCCTAAATACCTCAGAGATTGTCTCTCACATACTTGTCATCAGAGACCACCAAGATCAGCTCAAGAAAACCTCTTGTTTGTTCCCGGTCCTAGGGAGGCACGCCTGGACTCCATGAGGAGCAGGGCCTTCTCGGTTTTTGCCCCAACCTTGTGGAATTCCTTATCTCCATACATTAGAGCTATACCTGATTTGCAGTTTTCTTCTCAAGCTCTCAAAACTTGGCTTTTCGTCAAAGCTTTTAATTTGTGATTTATCGTTGATATGTTTGTTGTTTTATTGCTGTGTAAGTCGCTCAGAACACTCCGGTGGAGAGAGACCCATCAAATAATAAATTGAAATGAAATGAAATGAAAGATGAGAGTCACTCTATGAAGAGGGAAAGCACCAATGCTGTCTTGGGGGGGGGGGGCAGCCACCCATGGCCCCCACAATAATCTCCCTGCTTAGACATTCAAAAGCCAGAAGCAGATTCATGTATAGCACAAAAATGTATTAAACATAAATTTCAAAATGACACCACAAATGTGCCTTTTGAACATGCCTGATGAAGAACTAAAAAGGTAATTCGGAAAAAAATGTTTTACATAGCAATGGCAGCTCGAATAGTATATGCTAGATATTGGAAAACCTCAGAGATACATGTATTAGAACAGTGTTTCCCTGAAGAAGGGAGCCCGAGTGGAGAAGAAAAAGTAAGTATTCTGCAGGAGGGGGAAGAAAGGGCACGAAGGGGGAGGAAGAGATCTTTGTTGAAAGCTGGCATGGGCAAACTTGGACCTTCCAGGTGTTTTGGACTCCCACCATTCCTAGCAGCCTCAGGCCCTTTTCCTTTTTCCCCCTCAGCCACTTAAGAATGAAGGGCCTCAGGCTGTTAGGAATGGTGGAAGTTGAAGTCCAAAGCACCCAGAGGGCTTCCAATGCCTGTTTTAGGGACCTTAAAGTGGTGAGCCTCCTTCCAACATTGTGATTCTGGATAGAAAACAAACAACAACATAACATAACATTGTTTGAGTCCACAGTGCTCTCTGGGTGTAGGTGAACTACAACTTCCAAACTCAAGGTCAATTCCCAAGCAAACCCTTTCAGTACTTTCTGTTGGTAATGAGAGTTCAATATGTCAAGTTTGGTTCAATTCCATTGTTGCAAGAGTTCAGGATGCTCTTTGATTGTGTGTTAACTATAAATCCCAGAAACTGTAACTCCCAAATGTCAAGATCTATTTTCCCCAAACTCCATCTGTGTTCACATTTGGACATATTGAGTATTCATGCCAAGTTTGGTCCTGATCCAACATTGTTTGAGTCCACAGTGCTCTCTGGATGTCGGTGAACTACAACTCCAAAACTCAAGGTTAATGCCCACCAAATCCTTCCAGTATTTTCTGTTGGTCTATTTTGACATTGCTCCTGTTTTCAACCACATATCTGTGTGAAAAAGACCTATGTTCAAAGGTCGAAACAAGAGTTGGTGCCATTGCATATTGATATCCTCGTCAGCCTCTTTGCATATATGGGGGATCCCACTTATATATGAGATGGTCTCTGCCGTTTATATCGAATAACTTGTGGATCAATCCCATACACATGACTCTCCATTGGATATGGATTGACATACGGGCGCGTTTTGGGGAGTGCTCACGCCGGGCTTATCGATACAGAATTATAGTCCCATGGTTTTGTGGACCTACTGTGAACCTTACAACCCAGCTTTTTGGAACTCTTTGTATCACGAACTTACAATTGGAACATTCACCTTAGCGGATGAACACTATCTCTTGGACTACTTTCGATGGCTATCCCACTTCAAGGGGCGTGACTGTTACCCCACTCTGATATTGTGATTTCAACATGTATTGATTGTTATGTAACAGTGTTTCTCAACCTTTTTTGAGCCGAGGCACACTTTTGACATTTAAAAAATCCCAGGGCACACCACCAACCAAAATGAAACAAAATGACACTCTAACACAGTAATACATATAGTTAATATGTTTTTAAAAGTATACACTCGGTGTGAAACCTGGGCCTGTTTCGATGAACACAACATAGATATCCTGGCAGAAATCAAAGAGTTTTTGCTGAAGGCTTTTACGGCCAGAATCACCGGGTTGCTGTGAGGTTTTCAGGCTGTATGGACACTAAGTCAAGGTCTATCTGAATGAATAGACACGCAAGTACCAAAATATATCAATGTAATACAGTCAAACACATGAAAGAAATGGATGAGTCATCCCACATCCAATGGAAGGTCTATCTGAATGAATAGACACGCAAGTACCAAAATATATCAATGTAATACAGTCAAACACATGAAAGAAATGGATGAGTCATCCCACATCCAATGGAAGGTCTATCTGAATGAATAGACACGCAAGTACCAAAATATATCAATGTAATACAGTCAAACACATGAAAGAAATGGATGAGTCATCCCACATCCATTGGAAAATGGGACAACTCCCCCGACCAGTTGTGCGCTAAGGTTTGCGGAAGTAAACTTTACACCTGCCCCAAAACGCCTAGCTGCTACCACACAGATGGGCCCCAAGATAAGCCATTCACCGCCTCCTTTTCAGGAGGTGGGCAGACGGCCGGACTTAACCACAGAGGGTATAGGGTGGGGAATCTCCATGATCTCTGGGAACGGGAAGTACGACGGTAGTCGCAAGCTGAATGCTAGAGGGAGATCGAGTCAAAAGAAGACTCGTCCTCCCTCCGACCTGCGAACTATCCCCAAGCACACTTGTGACAGGTTTCCAAATTCCTCCCCTCCTTCTCTGGTGCTAATGAATGCGAGGTCAGTCAGGAATAAGATCGCTACTATTAGAGACTTTATCATAGATAGTAATGCCGACTTGGTTGGTATCACTGAGACCTGGCTGCAGGAGGGCGATGATGTCCTCTTGCAGGAGTTAGCATCTCCAGGGTATGTAGTTATAGCCACCAGATGAGGACCGGGAGGCGGGGGGAGGGTGTGGCAATGCTCACCCGAGACAAGTTTGTTCTCAGGAGGGTTCCGGCGCTGAACATCCCTGGGATTGAGTGTGTTGGTCTTGTGTGGGATTTGCAGGAGAGTATAGCCTTCCTGCTGGTGTACCGTGCACCTAATGCACCAGCTGGGAGTCTATCTACGTTGCTGGAGATGGTATCGGAGTGGGCCTTGAGGTTTCCCACACTCTTGGTCTTGGGAGATTTCAACGTTCATGCCGAATCCGCCCCCACTTCTGGAACAGCGGAGGATCTGGTGTCGACCATGGTGACCCTAGGTCTCTCTCTTTGTAAGTCTGGGCCCACACATCAGGCTGGCCACACCCTGGATTAGGTCTTTGGCGCCGGTATCCAAGTGACCCCAACCTCCTGCACAGAGGTACCATGGTCGGATCACTGTGTCCTGGGAATCAGGCTTGAGCTGACCACCCCTCCCTGTAAGGGCGCTGAAAAAAATTGGGTTCGCCCAAGGAGACTTATGGAACCCACATGGTTTCTGAATGCTCTGAGGGATTTGGAACCTGTCAGCGACTCGGTCGAACTGCTTGTGGAGGCCTGGAATTCTGGGCTCTCCAGGGCACTAGACAAGATCGCTCCTAGACGCCCACTCTGACCCCGCAGAAATCGCTCGTCTTGGTTTACCGAGGATCTATGAGCGATGAAGCGGGAGAAGAGACAGCTAGAGAGCGTGTGGAGAGGAACTTGCGACGGAATGACGAGATCAACCTATAGGCTATTTAAGAAGGCTTATGAGGATGCTATCAAGGAGGCCAAAAATTATATAATACCTCCTTGATAGAGTCTGCTAGCTCACGCCCAGCGAAATTGTTCAGTATTATTTGGTCGTCGTCGACGGTCCCTACTGTCCCAAATGGAAATGATTCGGCGCCATCAGCTGAGGTTTTTCAGAGCTTTTTTGCAGACAAGGTCTCATTGCTCCGCCGGGACCTCCTTGCTACGGTTGATACAGTTAGCGAACTCGAGACTCCGTGGCCACTCGATGGATCCACTCTCGATCGGTTCCATCTTCTGGGCATAGAGGCTGTCAATAGGATCATGACTGCAGCAAGACCAACTACCTGCTCCCTCAACCCGTGCCCTTCCTGGCTAGTTAAATCTTGCTGGGAAGGGTTATGTGGCCCCCTGTTGAAGATAGCAAATCGCTCCCTTGAGCAAGGAGTGTTTCCGGGGGACTGAAAGAGGCGATGGTGAGTCCGCTACTGAAAAAACCAGACTTAGATTGTTCAGTTCCCTCCAGTTACCGCCCAGTTTTGAACCTGCCGTTCCTGGGCAAGGTGATTGAGAGGGCAGTAGCGGACCAGCTGCAGCAGTTCCTAAATGACACAGCCAGACTAGATCCCTACCAGTCCGGCTTCCGTATTGGGCATGGGACAGAGACCATGTTGGTCGCCATCACAGACCAGCTTCGCTGCCAATTGGACCAAGGAGGATCAGCGCTGCTCGTGTTATTGGACCTCATGGCAGCTTTTGATACGGTAGATCTGATCCCATATGTTCCCCAGAGATCTCTTCGATCTGAGGACCATAACCTCTTACAGATCCCCCCCTTATGGACTATACATTTATCCTCAACAAGGCAGAGGGACTTCTCCGTTGTTGCGCCGAGCCTATGGAATACCCTGCCATTTGAAGTCAGAGCTATTACTGAATTGCCGGCATTTTGGAAAGCCTGCAAAACAGTTCTTTTCCGCCAGGCATTTAATGTCTAGTCATTCCTTGGTTATGGACTAATATGCTAATTCTGTTTTAATTGTGAATGTTGTTCTTGTAGTTTATAGTTTATGGTTTTACTGTTTTGGTTGATGAATTGTAAACCGTCCTGAGCCAAATCGAAAGGACAGTATACAAATCAAAACAATAAATAAATAAATAAATTACATAGAAGCAAAATGAACAAGAATTTGATTTGGAAAAGATATAACACCATATATAATATACAATTTCCATATGATTAGTATGTATTACATGACATGTCCAAGTGATATAAAATCAAAGTGAAAACAAAGAATATACAGTATATGTGTGTGTGTATCTGGCTATCTTTCTAAGGCTGATCTGCATAAAAACATGATATAATAAAAATAAAAACATGGTATTGGATTGCGATGGCATGGGCGATTATTTTGTCAGCTGTGTCCTATATGTGCTTGGCCATCTGTATTTGGTGATGGGCCAGGGAATTGCTTCTTACTGAAGCATTATGACGACTGCTCGATCCTTGTCGGAGATCTTGGCATGGAAAGGTTGGGCTTTCTCCCAAAGTATCTGCTGGTAGGCACCCATGCACACACCATAGTTAGCAATTCTAGAGAGTAGATTTCAGCCCACAACAACAACAACAAAACTTTATTTATATACTGCCCTATCTCCCCGATGTGACTCATAGTTGTTTCCAAGTGACATCATCAATACATACAAACGACATAAATATAAAATTAACAAAACAATATAAGCATAAAAAATCACAACAGCACATATATATTTCAAATAATCCTACCTGTACAAGACAATCTAAAAAGGCTGGGCTGAGGCTAGTGCAATTTCTAGAGGGCCCGGGAAATTAGGTGCGATGCTATAGCAGGTAACAACAATAACAGGTACAGTCTATGGCTGTTCATTCCGGGGCCTAATAGGAGGATGTGACCTGGGTAATTGGTAGATTAAGATATGGCCATATTCAACAATATCTGGTGCTGAGCTAGAACTAATCATTCTCAAAGGCTTGTTTATACCCCCAGGTCTTCAAGCTCTTACAAAAGGAGGGGAGGGATGGGGCCTGTCTTATTTCTCTAGGAAGGGTGTTCCAGAGGCAGAGGGCTACCACCGATAAGGCCCTCTCTCTCATCTCCACCAACCACACTTTTGAGCGAAAGGAGGGCCTCCCTGAAGATCTTAAAGTTTGCACCAGTTCATAGAGGGAGATGCAATTGCAAAGATAGGCAGGGCCCGAACCGCATCTAAACATTTGCCTTCTCAGTCCAAATGGGTATTCGGCTGCTTGCCTGAGGACTGGGCAGATTTTACTATGACAGAGTTCGGGCCGGTGGTGTTTCAACCACTTGAGTCCTTTATCATCCGTATGGTACCACACTTCTATATGTTTGTAAGTGGGTGGTATGGATGAAGGAGTCTTCCATGAGGCCTGTATGATGTTGAGAAGGTAAGACAGAAAAGGTAATAGGGTCGCTGGGGGAGCTTCAGCCTACACTCTTTTGAAGACTGGGTCAACCACTGGCTTGGAAGTCTGCTTAATCTCGAGACCCAAGGTGTTCGCCATACGGACCATCTGGTTGGTGAAAGCCCCGAAATTGTTGGTCAGGGAGGGAGGGTCAACCTCATTGGCCTCTGGGTTTGGTGAGAGCTCTATACCTAGCGACAAGAATGAACTAGAGTGTACCGACTGAGATGGTGGTTCACAACACCCAAAAAGGCTCAGGGTGTTGTGAACCACCCTGAGCCTTTTTGGGAAGGGTGGTATATAAATTGAAATAAATAAATAAATAAGCCCTTGTCCTGGTCATCCCCTTCAGTCCCTTGAGGAGATCTAAGAGTTAAGTCTGGTGGAGGTGACACAGGCAGCTGAGGCAGTCCTTAGGGAGACTTAGAGGTCAGTGGATGTTTGGATGCAGATGCTTGGGTCACTCTAGTCAGACATGTGGTCTGCCTACCCCTCTCTGGTGTAGTGGAAGTTGGAGGGAAGAGTTGTTGGTGAGCTTGAGGTTGGTCAATCTGTGGCTGCTGAACTGGAACCCTGAAGACTGAGTGCATTGAGTGGGGTGGCAACTCAGAAGATGATGTGGCAGAAAGCTGGTAGAAGCAGCTATGTAAACCTGCTTCTAAACAAGAGTAGCTGAAAATGCTTACCGGGAGAAAGCTGGTAGAAGCAGCTATGTAAATCTGCTTCTAGCTGGAGTAATTGGACATTTTACCAGGAGAAAGCTGGAGGAAGCAGCTATGTGGATCTGCTTCTAGCTGGAGTAACTTGAGCATGTTACTGGGAGAGAGCTGACATAAACAGCTATGTAAATCTGTTTCTGGCTGGAGTAGCTGTAATAGCTTCACTATTTTTGCTTGGACAGTAAGTAGCTTCTGGGCAAAAGAAGAAGCAGGGCAAAGTGCGATTTGTGTTTTGCTTTATCTACTGTTTATTTTTGCTTTACTGAAGCTGAAGTCTAAGCATGTTTTTGTTAAAGCAAGCTGCTGAATGTTTTTGTTTAAAGTTTTAAAAGGAACTGAACAATAAAGATAAAGTTGCCTGCCATGTTTGGCAAGAACGTCCGCCTGTTTATTTGGCCAGCATCATTGCTTGTGTGTGTGTGGGAAACAGCTACATGCTTCCAGGCTGCCGGAGCATACTAAGTCCATCCACGTATGACTTCCGCTGTGAAGAGCAGAGGATTACAACTCACATCATTATCTGCTCAGCCACCTGCGCCGACATGCTGGGCCAGCTGGATGGGTGAAGAATGTTACGTTAAGTACTTGCAGGACTCAGTGTGTGTGAAGAAAAACCTTATGTGTGTTTAATTATCATGTACAGCTCATAAAGTAGGTCAACCAGTAATCTTGAACCACACCCAAGGGGCTATAACTGTTTGAGTTTTTAGAATACATTCTGGAGTACCAGCCTGGAATTCCAGCAGGAGAAGATGAAGATGCTGATGGAGAGATCCTGGAGAGCCTTTTCTCTGAGGAGACCTATGCGCAAAGACTTTGTTCTAGGGAGCTGTTTGGAGAAGCTACTCTGAAGGAGGCTATGATGAAATAGCCTTCAGGTTTATTTTGATCTCTCATTTGCTTTAAGATGAAGATGCCTTATTTTGTGTTGCTTACAGACTGTGTAAGTTAGCTACACTCTTTGTTTTTGCATGCAACATTGCCAGTTTATGTTTTCATCTCTGCTAAGTAAAGAGTGACTATTTTTCTGTTCATTTTTATTCCGGTCTGTGAGTCTTTTACATTTGGGACTTTTGGTGCTGGGATGCTGGGCAAAACATGTCGCTACATAACAAAGACTGCCTCAAAGAGGTGACTGAGGAGGATGGTTGATCCCTTCTCAATGAGGATGAGGATTGTTGAGTTGGTCTCTAGCGGCTATGTCTTCTCTTTAGAAGGAGCAGTCAGCAATTTGCCCAGAGTAGGTGGAATTGGCAAATGTGCAGCACTGTCTAACTGCACTCGTTGAGACTCTTCGTGGGCCCGTTTGAAAGCAATCTGCATCAACGATGTGGATGGTGTGGTTGCTATGTTCGTAGAAGGGCCCACTCCTCAAGGTTGGGATGGCACAGTTACCATAGTCACAGTACACATAGCTTTTGAAGAGCAGGAAGTCTTCAATCCTTTGGAGGCCACAGAGGCTGTAGATTTAGCCCTGGACAGATCAAGAGGAGCCATTGAGGTGGAAGGCATCAGGGATTGTTGGTACAACAGAGCTTTGTGGCACACTATCCTGTTTTTTGTGTTTGCGCTGTGAAGGCCAGGCAATGGTGACAAGTACCAACAATGTGCTCTTCGCAGAAGCAGAGAAGGCACTTCATGTGGCCATCAGAATGCGGAATTTTGGAGGCATACTGGGTGCAACGCTTGAAGCGTGTCATTGACATTTTCTACAAAGCTTCCAAAGTGAGCAGTGCAGTGGAAACAGGAACTGGGACGCGCGTGACCAGGGGCCCCTTTTATGCCCTGCAAGGAGTGGGCGGGCTTACCACTAAAATGTGAAAGATTCAGCTAGAATAAGTTTTCTGTTGGAGAATGAACAGGCGCAGATAATCCATATGGGTGCATTCACAGAGTCCATGAAGAAAAACTATACTTTGCGGCTGCTTTAGAGTTACTTACATTAAAATGGGTCTACTATGATACCACATACCATAAACTCTATATTGATATTATTATTGAAATACAGTAATTAAATGTAAGTTAAAAAGACATTAAAACATAACTTAATGTAACATAGTTTTCCTGTTTTAATAATTTATTTCTTACTCGCCTCTCCTCATGACTTGAGACAGGTTACAACATTGCTAAAACACATAAGCAAAGCACACAATCATTTAAAAGCACTCCACAGAATACACAAATGAAAACATAATTCCATAAAATACATATTAAAATGCATAAAACAAAAATTAGACATAGAATAGAAATTTAAAATTAGTCATTAAAACTGTCTGGGTAGAACTGCTGGAAGAGACAGGTTTTCATTTGTGTTTTAAATTCCAACAGCTGATGTAGTTATTGGAGCTCTACCCGCAGGTCATTCCACAGTCGTGGGCCAGCCAATAAAAAGATCCTCTGGGTGGTGATTGCTAGTTAGTTTCTAGCAGGCTGGAGCAGACGCCCCCCAGGGGACCTCAGTGCTCAGGACAGATTATACAGGAGAAGGCGATCCTTCAGGTAACCTGGACCCAAACTATGAAGGGCTTTAAAGGTCAATAGCAACACCCTATGCTTTGCCCGGAAACTAATTGACAACCAATGGAGTGATTTTAGGATATGGGTGATATGCTCACTCCTAAATGTTTTGTAGCCAATCTGTCTGTTGTATTTTGAACCAACTGGAGTTTCCAAGCTTGGTACAAAGGTAGCTCAATGTAAACCGCATCACAGAAGTTCAACGTTGAGGTTAACAGCGCGTACACTACCAAATTTAGGTCCCCTGAATCTAGGAAGGGATGCAGCTGGCATATCAGCCAAAGCTGATAATAAGTACTCCTGACAGTTGCATCTACCTGGACTGACATTTGGAGAGACGGATCCAGGAGAACTACCAAACTGCAAATGCAGTCTTTCAGAGGGAATGTAATCCCGTCCAAGATTGGTTGGCACACCTTTATCTCCAGATTAGGATCCTTGATAGCAAGCACCTCTGTTTTGTCTGGATTCGGTTTCAATTTCTTTTTCCTCATCCATCCCATTACCACCCCCAGGTATTCATTCAGAGGAGACACGCTATCGTTAGCTGATGCTGCTTTTAGAGGCATGGAGAAATATATTTGGGTGTCATCAGGATACTGATAACACATTATGCTCCATGTCTATGGATGATCTCTCCCAGCGGCTTCATGTAAATATAAAAGAGCATTGGGGATAGAATGGCACCTTGTGGGATACCACGTAACAGCTCCTTTTTTGAGAAGCAGCTATCCCCAAGCATCACCATCTGGAACCTGCTTCAGAGGAATGACCGGAACCACTGCAGCACAGCATCTCCTATTCCCAGTCTCTTCAGGTGCTCCAAAAGGATACCATATACAGTATATTTATTTTTATTTAAAACATTACTGCTTTGATTTTTTGGCCTGTTCCAGTTGCTTGAGTTCCAGTTGCTTGAGTTCTGTGTAACTGAGTCTACTACACTTCCCTTGCTTTTCACGCTGTAAATCTTCTTGGAACATCAGAACACATTAACTTAATTTCACTTTCAGACTTAAAAGAGACAGCTTCGTTAAGGTTGTTGCTGTTTAAATAAGGAAGGGGGATGGGAAAACAGAATCTAGCGAATGAAATCTATTGGCGTTAGTTCTCAGAGTAATTCAAAAAGAACAAGCAAAAGAACGGCAACACAGCAGTCGCTTTTCAAAATCAAATAATTCTATTTCTTGATATATTTTCTTTCAATCATCATACAAAGTACGGTTGCAGTGGAAACCAAATCATGAAGATTGCATTCACAAGTCTCAAAACTATAATCCTCCCAAGGAGTCAAGGTCTCCGGGTTGTCCAAATAATCAATATTTTCAATACTATATTAATGGCATATAGTTCATCAGGTGGTCAACCCAGATTGGTCGACGGTCTAGCCGTTTCCGCCATCTTGGCTTCGTCGGGACCTTCAGACCAATGCTCCAAGAAATAAAGTTTCCAAAGTGATCCGGAAAATGTCTATAAGAAGTGAAGCATGGCTGAAGCCCCATTATGTGATACATTTAACCTGGAACAGGAGAATGAACTTACTTTTCTTTATATGGAGACACCTCGGGCACCACCCCTCAAGAAAACGAAAGAGGCAACCTTATAACCGAATTAACCAACAAAGAGTTACGCAAAATCCGAGTGCAGCTTAATATTGCTACTTTATCTGATTATATACGGAAGAAAATGATTCCAAGAGGGATGCGAATCCAGATACCACCTGGGATGTACAAGACAGATGAACAATTTATTAGGAATTGGCAAATCATTGTAAACCGTTGTTCCAAGGAATTGATGTTATTAGTAATGCAGAAATCTACTTTTGAGTTGGAGACTCTGACAACGGAAATCACGGATTTGAAATCTTCACTGGATCCACCCCTCGATACTCTGGATCTAAATGGGATCAAAACCAAGACTGACCAACTGTACACGGATTTAAAGGATTACAAATTAGGCAAAGTTAGAAGGGATGAACATGACTACGCAAACAATCGGGTCTACAAGTGGATGTTTCAACCTTATGAGAGAACCTCCAGGAATGTACGCTTCCCAGGGGCCCCATCTACGTCCGGAGGCAGTACGGATGACACTGGAACACAGTCAGACCAACCCAGTACTTCAACAACAGGCGTAAGATATAATTTTCGAAAAGATCGCAAAGCCAACTACAAACAAGCAAATTTTCGGAAGGCCAAGAGCAATCAGCCTCCAACCTAGTAATGAATTGTTCTAATTTCCCACTGACGCCCCACGACTACAAGATCCTAGACAAAAGTATTTCTTTTGTATTTACCCCTAAATGTAACCCTTTTGACATAAGAAAAGATGTTGCTGCCCTGTTTAGGCTAGTCCGCCTTAAAGAATATTTTGCTAATCATCCTAGAGAACAACCTGACACTAATCCCTTTACATTGAGACAAAAAAGCAGCTTCGTGCCCCCGTTACCATCCGATAAGGTCAAACTATTTGAGAGCACGGTTTTACAACAGATAGAGGGACTCTCTCACAAAACGGATTTAAGAAGACCCAATCTTTCCCATGAAGACATTAAGCGTTTAGAATATTTAGGAAGGCACCCTGAGATAGTGATGAAGCCAGCAGATAAAGGTGGATCTCTGGTGATCTTAAATCGGACAGATTATTTGAAAGAATGCAACAGACAATTAAATAACACTACATTTTACCGAAAGATCTCAGATGACCCCACCAGCATCTTTCTGAATACCATCAAACACACAGTCGCAGCGGCCTTGGAATTAGGATATATCCCTAGAAAAACGGCGGAATTCCTGGTTAATACCAGCCCTACAACACCCTTCTTCTACATACTACCAAAACGCAAAAAAACGTGTGGCCTATTCCCGGGTGCCCAATTGTCGCCGCGACCAACTCAATTTTGCAACCCCTAGCAATTTTTTTGGACAAATTCCTACAACCCTATGTGAAAAGAGCACCAGCATATATCAAGGATACGAGAGACCTCATCCAAAAGATAGATGGCTTACAAATAAAACAAGAGGAGACCTTAGTCACAGGAGATATCACATCACTTTATACGAATGTCGACTTGTCACTGGCGAGAACTATTATTTTCAAACTGTTAGACTCTAGACCCAGGCCACATTGTCCCCCCACTGCCTTCCTCATAGAATTGCTTGACTTTATTTTTGATTATAATTATTTTCCGTTTGATGGAGAACACTATTTACAGCAATTCGGAATTTCAATGGGGCTCTCAGCAGCGCCATCTATTGCCAACATTTATATGGCAGCGCTGGAAGAGGAACACCTGACTGGAAATGTCAAAACTATACCCATTAGACAATACTATCGGTATATAGATGATGTTTTCTTCCTCATGGGGGACACTGGCAAAATAGAGGATATCTCACATTACTTTAATTCGTGGAATGAACATATTGAATTTTCTTTTAAAACCTCTAAAACCGCCATTGACTTCCTGGATGTGACCATATTCGTGGAAAATGACAAAATCAAAGTAAAAAACTTCATCAAACCCACAAAAAAAGAATGCATTCTTGCACTATAGCTCTTTCCACACCCAGGCCCTAAAAAATAATTTACCCTACTCTCAGCTCCTTAGACTAAAGAGAAATTCATCCAACGTGGCTGATTTTGAGGCTTTAGCGTCCTTACTAAAAAGAGAATTAACTCAAAGAGGATATCCCCAGAAGATTTTGGAACAAGCACATAGGAAAGCCACGGCAACACCACGACAAGATCTACTGGTACAAAAAAAGCCTAAAGCACTGAACCGCCCTGTCTGGCCTCTCACTTACACGCGCCACTCCAAAGAAATTACCAAAATTGTAAAGAATTTCTGGCCTTTAGTAGACTCAATCCCGGGATTAGAGAGACCCCCCATTGTTGCCTTCAAAAAGACTAGGAGCATAAAACAAATGTTGATTCATGCGGATCACCGCCCCAAGATCACTCCGGAGTCAACCGTTCCCAACCATACAAATAGATGCGGAAGATGTTCGATCTGCAAACACATAGATACACAAGACTTGATCACCAGCCCTCATAATGGGGTTACCATAAAATTACGCATATGGGCAACCTGTGCCAGTAAGAATTTGATATATTGTTTAAAATGTGGCTGCAATAGGCTTTATGTTGGGGAAACGGGAAGGGAACTCCGGACAAGAATTTCGGAACACCGCTCACGCTTCCGCACTAAAAATGAAAATTCAATACTATACTGTCATTTTAAGGAACAACATCATTTTGAGGACTTTAAGGTAGTAGTTTTAGAAAGAATCAAACCAACTCCCTTCATGGATATTAAGACCAAACTTAATAAGGTCACCTTGCTTCCCGAGTAAGGTTAAGCCTGAACGCTTCGCTGAATGATATTGGGACTACGGAACCATCATTTATGGCCTTGAGAAAGCCCCGCCCGGGGGCGAAACGGGGGAGTGGCCCCGAAAAGTTTGGCATCGCCAGCCCGTCGGCCAGCTTTTGAACTTATTATTTGGAGCTTATTTCTGCCTCCTTTGTCCTTGTATCACCAGCTGTTTGGACTTCACGGTTCATGGAAGCAAATACTTGAACTCGGAGTTTCTTTATATTGACTGTGGGGAGTTGCGCTTTTGATATTATTTAGTTGTTACATATGTCATACTTTCCCCCCCCCTATATCCTGTATACTACTTTACCGAGTACATATGATACACCTGTATATTCCATGACTGTGTTATGTATTAATATGAAATATAGAATTTGATACTTTAGTCGTGTGACGTGTTTGATGCATATGCTAACCCAAAACTCTGTGAATTAGACAGGAATTTGAGACAGGCATTGTGTGCCAAGGTTGGTCTTTATCAGTTATTTATGTGGCTCGCAGTGCTCTCAGGAAGTTAGTGAAGGTACTGCGAGTCCCATCGTCCATGGTCCACCCTCCTCCAAATAGCACCAGGATGTAGAGTGGGTTATGGAGGCTCTGTCTGCCAAGTTTGGCCTTGATCCGTCATTATTGGGAGTTGCAGTAGTATCATGAAATTACTGGAGGTACTGCAAGTCCCATCATCTGTGTTCTGTCCTCCTCAAAACAGCACCAGGATGTAGAGTGGGTCAAGGGGGATCTGTGTGCCAAGTTTGGTCTGTATTGGTAATTGGATGAGGGTCGCAATGTTTTCAGGAAGTGAGTGAAGGTACTGCAAGTCCCATCATCCATGTTCCACCCTCCCCAAACTGCAGCAGGATGTAGAGTGGGTCATGGGGGCTCTGTGTGCCAAGTTTGTTCTGTGATTTCAGTGAGTGACTGCAAATCCCATCATCCATGGACCATCCCCCTTAGAACTGCATCAGGACATACAGTGGGTCATGAGTACTATGTGTGCCAAGTTTGGGCCTGGTCTGTGATTTGTAGGGGCCAGGCATGTAGCCAGGGGGGGGCTAAGGGGGCTTCAGCCCCCCCCCCCAAATTCTCAGGGTGGTCCGCGAGAAGGCCTTACTGGTACATTATTTAAACTGTTATGTTTATTCATATCATGATCTGATCACCATGCTAATTATATCCCACCTTCATGGGGTTATTGGGATAACAATACAAAAGGTTTGCTAGGGTAAACCCTCTTCCACCCAGTCTCAGCCCCCCGAACCAAACTCAGCCCCCCCCCCCCCGAACCAAAATCCTGGCTACGGCCCTGGTAGGGGCTACAATGTTCTGTGGTAAGTGAATAGGGGGAAGGTACTGCAAGTCCCATCATCTGTGGTCTGCCCTCCTCCAAACTGCAATAGGATGTAGAGAGAGTCATGGGGGGGTCTGTGTGGCAAGTTTGCTCTTTACCGGTCTGTGTTGGGGGCTGCAGTGGTCCGTGGGAACTGAAGGGTTTGGAAGTACTACAAATCCCATCATTGTGTCTGTCGTACCCTAAACCTCACCACGACGCAAAGGGGTCATGGGGGTTATGTGTGGCAAGTTTGGTTCAGGTCTGTCACCCGAGCTGTTCACAGTGCCTTGTGATAGTGATACATCCATACAAACATACAAAGCCGTGCCTTACCCTGAAGAGATGGACAGTACTGTATCCAAATGATCTTGGTAAAAGCAACCTAATTTGGAATGATGTTGTACAGGGAGGACAGCGTTCTCTTTTGTTGCCTAGCGGGGCAGAGCCAGCCTGTGAGGGCTGCAGGAATTTCAGAGAAGGTTTAAAGGAGGCTAGAATAGGAGGTTTGGAATGGCAGTGCGTGACCCAGGAGAAAGCTGTTCTCTTTTGGGGCCTGTAATGTACCTACTGTGCAGGGCTGGTGTTTGGTTACTTTAAAAGGCCAAAAGCCAGGCAGCCATTTTAGAAAAGCTCAGTGCTGAGGGGGAGTAGAAAACAGGAATCCATTTTGTTAGCATAGAGCCAAGAGGGGACGGAATGTTGAGGCTGGCCAATCAGAAGCCATATGCAAATTATACCGGAGCCTCAGCCACTTAGGAGTGATGAAATGTTGAGGTTGGCCAATCAGAAACAGTATGCAAATAATACGACAGTGGTCTGGGGGTGCCCAAGCGTTAAAAAGTACTACAAATCCCATATTGGGAGTGATCCTGGACTCATCACTGAGCCTGGAACCCCAGGTCTCGGTAGTGGCCAGGAGAGCTTTTGCACAGTTAAAACTTGTGCGCCAGCTGCGCCCGTAGCTTGGGAAGTCTGACTTGGCCATGGTGGTCCATGCTCTGGTTACATCCCGTATATGATGGAACTTGCAGTACCTTCACTCACTTCCTGAAAACATTGCGACCCTCATCCATCTCTACGTGGGATTGCCTTTGAAGACTGCTCAGAAACTGCAATTAGTCCAATGCTCAGCAGCCAGGTTACTAACAGGAGCGGGACACAAGGAGCGCACAACTCCCTTGTTGCGCCAGCTCCACTGGCTGCCAATTAGCTTCTGAGCACAATTGAAAGTGCTGGTCTTAACCTACAAAATCGTATATGGTTCCGGCCCAGTTTACCTGTCCGAACGGATTCTTCCCTATGAACCATCAAGGATGCAAAGATCCTCCGGGGAGGCCCTGCTCTCGGTCCCGCCATTTTTGCAAGCGCGTCTGGTGGGAACGAGAGACAGGGCCTTCGTGGTGACTCCTCAGCTGTGGAACTCTCTCCCAACAAGGTTAGATCTGCCCCCTCCCTGTTGTCCTTCAGGAGGCTAGTAAAAACCTGGCTTTGGAACGAAGCATTCCTAGAAGAAGGCAGAGACTGATTATACACTATAATGAATTACCACATTTCTAGACTGAGTGAACTTGTGTTTAGTTGGTGATTTGGCTTTTATGTATTCATATGTATTTTAATCTTTTATTGTTGTTGGATGTTTTTAATTTTTATTGTAGCATTGAATCTTTGCTGTGAGCCGATCTGTGTCCCTCTACAGAGGTGAGAAGATCAGGATACAAAAGTTTTAAATAAAAAATAATAATAATAAAGTATTCCATGGTCCACCACCCCCAAATCGCGCCAGGATGTAAAGGAGGTCAGGGGGTTATGTGTGCCAAGTTTGGTCCAGGTCTATCACCCGTAAAAGTGACCAGTGAAAGTGGGAGCCAATCAGAACACTGCCACATATCCCTCCGTAAACATTCACTTTTATTATATACTAGCTTGGGGACCCGGTGGTGCCCGGGTCATTTGAGAAAGGAATTGTGTGGCAAGGTTGGTCCTTATCAGATATTTATGTGGCTTGCTGTGGTTTCTTGAAGTTAGTGAAGGTACTACGAGTGCCATCGGTCATGGTTCAGTCCCCTTGAAACAGTACCAGAATGTAGTGTGGGCCATGAGGGTTCTGAGTGCCATGTTTGGCTGAGATCCATCATTATTGAGAGTAGGTGTGGTCTCATGAAATTGGAGAAGGTAGTGCAAGTCCCATCATGTGTGTTCGGTGGTCGTCCGAAATGCAGGAGGATATGGAGTGGGCCATGGGGGTTCTGTGTGTGAAGTGTGGTCATGATCCATCATTATAAGGAGTTGCAGTGGTGTGATGGAATTAGTGATGGTATTGCAAGTCCCATCATCTGTGGTGCAGCCTCCCCCAAAGTGCAGCAGGATGTAGAGTGGGTAATGGAGGCTCTGTGCGGCAAGTTTGGTCTGGATTCCTCATTATAAGGAGTTGCAGTGGTATAATGAAATTAGTGAAGGTACTGCAAGTCCCATAATGTGTGGTGCAGGCTCCTCCAAACTGCAGGAGGTCATGGGGGCTTTGTGTGGGAAGTGTGGTGTGTATTGGTGATTGGATGAGGGTCACAGTGCTCTTAGGAAGTTACTACTTCAAGTCCCATCATCCGTGTTCCCCTCTCCCTCAAATTGCACCAGGATGTAGAATGGGTCGGGGGGCTGTGGGGGAGGTGTGGTCTTTTTCTGTTGTTGTGGGGGGCCTAGTCAGGAGAAATAAGTAAAGTAATTCTTACTGTGAAATCAGGCTGAGGCATAGCCAGGAGAATGAAGTGGAGGAAGTCCTCGAGGCCTAGTTTGTAAAATGAGCTAAAGGAAGCCTGTTTGTAAAGTACTGTGTGTGAGACCTTAGAGATTAGGGAGGGAGGAATGCTGGCCAATCAGAGGCGGTTTAGCAAATTATGCCTCATGATGTTTGAATGTAGAAGGTGGGAATTTAGAGGCTGGTAGCCAATCAGTCAAGCTTGGTCTTTATCAGTTATTTATGTTGCTCGCAGTGGTTTCAGAAAGTTAGTGAAGGTACTGCGAGTCCCACCATCCATTAGGGTTGTCACTTTTTGATATAAGAAATAAGGGACATTTACAGGATTTTTCACAAAAATAAGGGACACTTCATTAAAAACTTGAAACTCAAACATTAGGTAGAAATAGTTCTATTAACAGAATAAGATAATGATTGAAACTCACAAAAGAAACTGACTTATATCCTCTTAACAGTACATGGCATGTTTCTGCATGCTTTGTCATGCAGAAAAAAACATTATTAGAACTACCTAATTTTCTCAATCTGTATTTAGTACTTGACTTTGCTGACTTTAAAAATGCACTGTCTAAACATTAAAATAAAATAAAATTTATAAGACAGTACATCTTCATGATTATTATGTCAATAGTTAATGGTATGGTATAGTATGGGATACACAGCTTTGTATAGTATTGGGATGCACAGCTAGGCATAACTCTCAAGCAACCAGAAACTATCTTTATCCAACATGAGCCAACATTCCCCTTGGGTAACGGTTAATTAGTCTACTGTACTTTGAAAAAGTCCTGTATCGCCTCTTCCTTCCAACGGGGACGCAGGCTGCCCTGCAAGTTGGAATCCCCGGGCAGGCATTGCCGTGGAAACCGCAGCGCGCAGCTTCCTCTGGTCAACCCCACCCAGTCCTGTCCTGCTAGTCAAAAATAAGGGACAGGGCCTGAAAAAAAGGGACACTAATTTTATGGCCAAAATAAGGGACGTCCCTTAGAATAAGAGACATATGGCAACCCTAGCGTCCATGGTTCATCCTTCTCCAAACAGTACCAGGATGTTGAGTGGCTCATGGGGGCTCTGTGTGCCAAGTGTGGTCTTGATCAGTCATTGGATGAGGGTTGCAGCAGTCTTGGGAAGTGAGTAGAAGTACTTCAAGTCCCATTGTAGCAGCAAATTGGGAGTTATGGAACTCCAAGTGGCAAGTTACTTCTTACCAAAACGGCGGCATGGACGTGCGGGCGCAGGGATGAGGAAATCACGCAACAACTTCACTGCTCAACGTGAAATCAAAGAGATTTATTAAGTTAACACCAGCTGGTGGGGTTGCCCACAGAACGTGCTGCGATAAGGGGCAAACAGCCCCGGTCATCCTTAACACAAAGCTTATATACCCATCATGGTGGCATCCACAAAAGCCAGCCCTTCTTCACAAACATTTCACAAACATCATTGGCTGGTGTTACAGATCATTTCATTTATCAAATAAAACATAACATTTTCATTAGCATCACATCTTAATCCCCTCCTATGTGTTAGAACAATGAACATTTCTATGTTAGTCTTTCTCACAGTGCAACTATCAGTGGCTGGGACTCCTGTGTTCCCAGTTTGCAACATTTGGCTTCGGCAGACTCCTTGCCAACAACGGAGGGGGCCAAACTCTCTGCTCATGCGCAGTTCTTACCCATTTGGCATTAAGGTAAACAAACCTCATGCTTTGCACTGCTAGACCAATCTAAGCCTACGTTATCTCACGCTAGGCACGGGATGTACTTTGGCAAATCACAACATTGAGTTGAAGCACCAATCTCAGTGTTACATTCACGGAGCCTGAGCCTGCCTGATTCTTGGCACAGAAACCCACTTTTCTAAGCTCTACACGTGTGCAGCATCACTCTCTGACTGTACGCCTGTTGGAAAAGTACCAAAACCGCTTTACCATCACCCATGATTCATCCTACCCGAAACTGCACCAGGATGTAGAATGCGTCATGTGGGCTTGGTGTGCCAAGTTTGGTCTTGATCAGTCATTGGATGAGGGTCGCTGTGGTCTCAGGAAGTGAGTGGAGGTACTGCAAGTCCCATCATCCATTATTCATCCTACTCGAAACTGCACCAGGATGTAGAGTGAGTAATGGAGGCTCTGTGTGCCAAGTTTGGTCTTTATTGATCTTTGCTGGGGGCCTCAGTATGGCACCTTTGAGATTTGGAATATTGAATGCTGGCCAATCAGAGCCGGTTGTGCAAATTCTGTGGGAACCAAAAGGTTTGAAAGTACTACAAATCCCATCATACTTTGTCCACCATCCCCCAAAGTTCACGAGGATGAAAAGGGGGACATGAGGGTTATGTCTGCCAAGTTTTGTCAAGGTCCATCGCTTGTGCAGTTCACAGTGACCTGTGAACGTGGGAGCCAATTGGAAAGCTGCCAAATAAACACATACAAACATTCATTTTTATTATATACTAGCTTGGGGACCCGGTGCGGCCCGGGTTATTTCAGAAACGTATTAGTTGGTCTTTAGCAGTTATTTATGTGGCTCGCAGTGGTGTCAGGAAGTTAGCTGAGGCACTGCGAGTCCCATTGTCCATGGCCCACCCTCCTCCAAACAGCACCAGGATGTAGAGTGGGTCATGGAGGCTCTGTCTGCCAAGTTTGGCCTTGATCCATCATTATTGGGAGTTGCAGTGGTATCATGTAATTGCCGAATGTACTGCAATTCCCATCATCTGTGGCCCACCCTCCTCCAAACTGCAGCAGGATGTAGAGTGGGTCATGGAGGCTCTGTGTGCCAAGTTTGGTCTTTATTAGTGATTGGATGAGGGTCGCATTGTTTTCAGGAAGTAAGTGAAAGTACTGCAAGTCCCATCATCCATGGTCTGCCCTCCTCCAAACTGCAGTAGAATGTAGAGTGGGTCATGGGTACTCTGTGTGCCAAGTTTGGGCGTGGTTAGCCAGTGAAATGAATGAACGAGGCGGTGCTTAAACCGACTCCATTGATTGTATAAAACTGAATGACTGGAAGGAGGAGGGGTTCTGTCCCTTGCATCTTGTTGCGCCATAGGGCAGACCTCTACACCTGTGGATTCGAAATAAACTGTGTTTCCTGAGAAGTAACCCAGTTGTCACGTCTTCTCGTTCCTGCGCCCGCACGGAAGCAGCCTTGGAGGAAAAGGGTATTGACGTGATTTGACGTCATTGGAAAGACGGGCCGTGATGCAGGAGACGCGATTCTGTTGGCAGAACGGTCCTCATTCGAAGATGGGATCCTGAGACGACGCGCGTGAGCTGAGAGGGGCCCCCCGATGTGACCGGCCGTGCACCTCGTCTCTGAGGCAACGCTGCTTCGACCGGAGGAGCCGCAACTGACGTGGGTTACCAGAGAAACCAGTTTCGGAGGAGTCGCGCGCACGGAGGAAGTCCGGGGGGCGCAGGGGTTCCTGACGCCTACAGAAATCCAGCAAGTATAGTGTTTGAAGTGAAGAAACACTAGGGAACACACATTTGGGGAAACACTAAGTACCCAAATGGGAGGGAAAGGCTCCAAGGGGACGCCCTTGCAGTGCTTGTTAGAGAATTTTGACAAGTTCTCACAGTTAGCAGTAGAAGGGGATCCACAAGACCTGAAGGATTTTAGATTGAGGAATCTGTGCACAGATGAGTGGCCCACTTTCAAGATAGGTTGGCCAAAAGGGGGAACTTGGGATCTGAAGAAGTGTAAGCAGTTAGAATCTTATTGTGCTGACATATACCCAGATCAATGGGTTTATGCCGCTACATGGGAACGGGCGGTTGAGAGCGAAGTCTGGTGGGTTAAGAAACACCACCAGGGCAGATGCATGTTTAGCAGGAAGGAAGGGAAGAGAGCTCCGGTACTCCAAGCAGAATTGGAGGAAATAGAGCCACTGAGGAGGAGACCGAGACGCCGAGTAAACGCACCAGCGAATGCGGAAGTGCCTGCCGCGCCTCTGCTGGATGCGCCTTTAAATCCACCAGTAGCAGCCCCAGTAATGGCCCCAGCCCCAGCGATGGCTTCACCCGTAACTCCGCCGGTGATAGCCACACCTGTAACTTCCCCTGTGATAGCCTCAGCGATGGCTCCAGCCCCAGAGATGGCTTCAGCAGCTGCGACGACACCCCCAGCAATAATCCCGCCAGCCATGGTGCCGCCAGCAATGGCGATTCCCATGATGCCCCGATTGGTGAACAATCCTTTCTCTGTCAGTCTGCCAGCTTATGAAAAGCCACAACCAAGGGAAGCTTTATATCCAATAGTAGAAGCAAGAGAAGTGGAAAGTAGGGTGAGGGAGGAATCCCCAACCGTTAGAAGAAGGAGACCCCGGGAGCCCACGAATGCTTCACCGGTTCATACTAGGAGCAGGTTGCTAGAGTCACTAAGATCAAAGACAGAGTCCCTGGGAGTCCTGGAAATGCCAATACGGCAAGTGCCACTGTTAGATGCTAACAATGGCGTGTTGCAAGCTTTTCAGATTATTCCATTCTCTTAATCAGATATTTTTAATTGGCGTAATTCTATGCCACCATATTCAGAACAGCCCAAGGCAATGGCAGATTTATTAGAGGGAGTCATTTCCACCCATGACCCTACCTGGAGGGATTGTAAACAGCTCTTAAATGCTCTGTTTACCACCGAAGAGAGGAGGAACATTATAAATCAAGGAAGTTTACTGGCCCAAGAGGGACATGGAGCAGCTGACCCCGTAGCTTACGGGGCAGAGAGGTTTCCAGTAGAAGTGGAGCCACAGTGGGATCCAAATGATGCGGTTCACCGGGACTGCATAAAAGAGTTTCAACAGATTCTCTTAAAGGCAATAAGAAGAGGGCCACCCCGACCTTCCAATTTACAGAAAATTCAGAGAGTTCAACAGGAAAAGACGGAGTCACCAGCAGCATTCTTAGAAAGGCTGGAAGAGGCATACAGAAAGTTCAGCCCTTACAACTTAGAGCAGGATGATGGAAGACGGGCTCTAACCCAATCCTTCATCTCACAAGCAGCGGGAGACATAAGAAAGAAGATTCAGAAACAGCCAGGGTTCTTGGGAAAGACCTTAAATGAACTGTTGGCCCTGGCAGATCAGGTTTTTATGGCAAGAGAGCATGCAGAAGAGGGAAAGAAAGAAAGAAAGAAGAAAGAGGGGTACAAAGTGTCCAGGAAGAAAGCACAGTTATGTCAAAAGAAAGTCAAGTATTTAGGGTTCGGACTTACAAAAGGAAGCAAGATTCTGGAGGTAGAAAGAAAGGAAGTCATATGTGCAATTCCCACACCTTCCACCAGGAGGCAGACGAGGGAATTCCTTGGGTCAACATCGTACGTGCGTCATTGGTTGCCTGGCTACGCTGTGCTAGCCAAGCCTTTGTATCAAGCCACGAGAGGGAGCAGACAGGATCCATTTGTGTGGACAGAAGAATGTGAAGAATCGTTCCTGGCTCTAAAGAAGGCCCTAATGTCATCCCCAGCATTGGGCCTGCCAGACCTAGGCAAACCGTGCTTCCTTTTTGTCTCTGAATGAGAGGGAACCGCGGTAGGAGTGCTCACTCAGAAGTTAGGCACATGGCAGAGACCAGTAGCTTGCTTATCAAAACAGTTAGACACAGTGGCTCAAGGGATGCCGCCATGCCTGAGAGCAGTGGCGGCCGCAGTAGATCTGATAAGAGAAGCAAGCAAACTGACTTTAGGACAGCCCCTGACAGTGAGAGTGCCACATAGTGTAAAGGCTCTGTTGGACACAAAGGGACCACGCTGACTCACAAATGAGAGACTGACTAAGTATGAAGGAGTGCTGTGTGACAATCCGCTCGTAACCGTAGAGATGTGCTCTACTTTAAACCCGGCAACCTTGTTGCCAGCTCCAGGGGAGATAACTGAGCATCAGTGTGTCCAGGTTTATTCCAGCAGACCAGATTTGAAGGACGTACCTCTGGAGAAGGTAGACTTAACCCTTTTTACGGATGGCAGTAGCTTTGTGGAGAGTGGGGTGCGACATGCCGGCTATGTGGTGGTGACGGGGGAGGGAGAGACGCTGGAAGCAGGGTCTCTGCCTCTGGGATCTTCCGCTCAACGGGCCGAGCTTGTGGCCCTCACTCGGGCACTGCAGTTGGCAGAAGGGCAAAGGGTTAATGCTTATACGGACTCGAAGTACGCCTTCATTATGTTACATGCTCACGGAGCTTTGTACAGAGAACAAGGCTTCCTGACCTCGGCTGGAAAGGGCATAAAGCATGCTGATGAGATAGTTGCTCTCCTGGAGGCCGTTTGGAAACCGAGAAAAGTTGCTGTCATGCACCGTAGAGGGCTTCAAAGGGGTGAGGACCCGGTTGTTAAGGGAAATAGACAGGCAGATTTGGCCGCAAGAAAGGCAGCACTCAAAAGCCCATCATCCGTGATGATGGAAATCACAAGTTCAGGCCCACAGGTAGAAAGGTGTCATTACACAAAAGAGGAAGAAAAATGGGCTCTGAAAGAGGGAGGGAAATGGCAGGAAGACATAATCGTGATGCCAGATTCTCGTGTGTATGTTCCTAAGAGCATGGCATGGCACATAGTCCAACACACTCACCAGAGCACTCACCTAGGGAAATCTGCATTGGCAGCCCTGCTGGGACGGCAGATGTACATGGATGGCCTACATGGTTTGACAGCTGCTGCAGCACACCGGTGCTGGACCTGTGCAAAGAATAATCCCAGGGAAGGATTATTGAAACCCCCAGGAATACAACATCAAGGGAGTGCACCATTTGAAGCACTAGTGACAGATTTCACAGAGATGCCTTCGCATGGAGGATTCAAATACTTGTTAGTTTTTGTGGATACTCACACCGGTTGGCCTGAGGCTTATCCGACCAAGACAGAGAAAGCAATGGAGGTGGTGAGGGCTTTGTTGAAAGACATTATTCCAAGATTCGGCATGCCGTTACAGATCGGATCAGATAACGGCCCAGCATACATACATCAGGTTGTTCAAGGACTAAGCAAGTTGTTAGGCATTACATGGAAACTTCATTGCGCTTACAGGCTGCAATCATCAGGCCGTGTGGAAAGGGTTAATCGGACCCTAAAGAACAGTTTGGCAAAGATTTGTCAAGAGACAGGACTTAATTGGAGACTAGCTCTACCTATGGCATTGTTTAAAATCAGATGCACACCTCACAAGAAGACAGGATTGTCTCCTCATGAAAGATTATATGGAAGACCTCCATTAAATTTAAAGACCATAGCAGGACTGGCTTCAGACAGTCACGTTTTGGGAAATCAACAGACATTAGAACAAGTTCAGCTTTTGGGAAAACACATTGAGAAACTGAGTCAGTACACTGCAGAGTTGAATCCGCCATATCCTACCACGCCTTTGCATTGTTTTTCTCCAGGTGACGACGTATTGGTGAAAGAGTGGAAAATCGATCCGTTGGGACCGAGGTGGAGGGGACCGTATACAGTACTGCTATCCACGCCTGTCGGAAACCGATGCCCACGGCCTTGGGTTTGGTCCGCGGGATCCGGGCTCCGGCATAGTCATAACATAGATACGACAGCTGTGGTCGTGAGAGGGACCGACCAGCAAGTTCCCATGGGAATGTGGGGATGTTTATATTGCATACGTGTTGAAGGGTATAAAACCCGGGTGTTGGTGATGGGCTGTATTCTTGGCTTTGAATGTTTTGGATCCTGTGAATAAATCTGTTGTACTTCATCAAGGAGCAAGCGTGTTTTCTTGGGAGTTCCAGTGGCCTTACAAGAAGCCAAGAATCAATTAGAGCCACCCCGGTAAAAAACCGGCGAGGCTCATGTCGGCAGACGAGGAAGGAGCAGTGGGTGGCTTAGAGGCGCCGGCCCCTTCCATGAGTTGGAACCTCACGCCAGAGGAATCCAAAACGGCGGCAGCATGGGCGTCCGCCGATTTGTTCAAGAAGCCCGATTTGTTCAAGAAGCCCGATTTCTCCTGGAGGAGAAATTGGCAGCGATGGAGACGACGCTCCAAATTATGTCCCGAGTGATCGACCGGCAGGAGCTGGGTACCATCCAGGAGGAAGGTTTGCGGTCATCTTGGGTCCCCCCGGGGGGGGGGGGAGATTTCAGCATGTACAGCTGGATGGAGGATCCGGGCCAGACGGGCAAAGCTGTGTCGGCAGTACCGGACCTCGGCCAAACGGACGGGTTTGGCGGGAGACAAGGCGGTGGAGACCGTGAGCACGGCGATCGAGCAACGAGGCCCAAGAGGGGATCTTCTGGAGGCCTGGGCTCGGGGCCCAGGGCAGAGCGGGAGGCGGAGTTGGAGACTCGAAGCCGTGCAGCAGCAAGCAGATCGCCGACCCCGGCACAACAGCCGGGAGCCAGGCGAGGGGCGCCTACTCCAGGAATGGGAGCCTCAGGAGCGGGAGATGCGGGGAGAGGCCCCCCTCCCCCGCCGGATCAAGGGCCAGCCCCATGGTGGATGAACGCAGCGTGGCCGCCCCAGCGCCGCGAAAACCTCAAAGCGGAGTTCTCGGGAGAGGCAGGATCGGTGGCCTTCTTCGTGACCACGGTCCGGAATCACATGTACGATCATGGCAACATGTATCGGAGTGAAGCAAGCTGGGTCCGTACCATCGGGGCTCAGATGAGAGGGCGAGCAGCTGACTGGTTTGTCCAATGCCATGACCGGCGGGATCCATGTCTGGGGAGCGTTGGAGCATTCCTGAGGGCGGTGGAGTGGCGTTTCCGTGACCCCTTGGAGAGAGTCAAAGCGAAAGAGGCTTTGAGGGCGCTGGTGCAAGGAGCACGATCCGTGTCCCAGTATGTGGAGGAGTTCCAGGGGCTGGCCAGGAAGGTGGCGGAGTGGTCGGAGGCAACCCTGCTGGAGTTGTTCAAAGATGGATTGCGTCACGACATCCTGGAGTGGAGTCTGCACTGCGACGACCCGGGCACCCTGGAGGGCTGGATCCGGTTGGCAGGGAACGTGGAGGCGATCCTGGCGCAAGTCCGGCGGAGGAAGATGCCGCAACCGGTGCCGGGAAAAGGAAGGTCCGAAGCACGGAAGCCGGCATTACCATCAGGGGAGAAGCCGGGTGTTGGAAGAGGAGTGCAGAGAGAAATAAAAGGGTCTTGCTTCATTTGCGGGAAGCAGGGGCACCGGGCAGCCCAGTGCTGGCAGCGGAAGGGTGCGGAGACGAAGAAGCCCCAGGCTGTGGGGGCCAAGAGAGCCGAAGGCGAATTGCCGGGAGTACCTTTTCCTGAGGATGACGGGGTGAGTGCCGACGAGGGGGGCCTCTTTTGCAACCTGAACCTTGAACGAAAAGGGGGCCTCTCAAACTATCGGGCATTTGTAGACTGTGGGTGTTCCCGCAACATCATCTCCCCCGAGGTGACCAAAGACTTAAAATGTAAAACTAAGACTCTAGACCAGCCGCTTGATTTTGCCCAACTGGATGGGTCAAAAGCGGGAGGGGGGCCATTCTCACTCTCGACGAAGGGACTGAAAGCTCACATGGGAGAGTGGGAAGGCAAAGTGGATTTTGTGATTGCAGGGATAGCAGACCACCCGGTGATTTTGGGTATGCCTTGGCTACAGCAAGTAAATCCAGAAATTGACTGGCAAGCCAAAACGGTTTCTTTACGGAAGGGTTCGGTACGGGTAGAGCGGGACAAAGGGTCCGATAGGGGTGGCTCAGAGAAGGTAGCCCAAGCAGTGGAGGGCGTGCCCAAGGAATATTGGGACTTTGCAGATGTATTTAACCCGGAAGGGGCAAGCCAATTTCCCCCCAAGCGCAACGTCGAGTGTGCGATAAATTTGAAGGAAGGGGAGCCACTCCCGAAACCAAAGATCTACCCCATGTCCCGAACTGAGCAGGAGGCACTTAGGGAACACATTGATACCAATCTCAAAAGGGGGTTCATTGAACCGTCAGAGTCCCCCATTGCTGCGCCAGTACTGTTTAGACCGAAAAAGGATGGGGAATTACGTTTATGTACCGATTACAGGGGCCTAAATGCTGTTAGCACCACCAATAAGTACCCAATTCCCCTGATTAAAGATTTGATTGGGAAGCTGGGGGGTGGTAGACTGTTTACCAAGCTGGACCTGATAGATGCGTTTCATATGGTCCGTGTTAAACCAAGCAACCGTTGGAAGACGGCTTTCGCATGCGCATTGGGATTATTTCAATGGACCGTTATGCCTTTCGGCTTGTCCGGCTCGCCAGGAATTTTTATGCAACTCATAAATGAAGTGTTACACCCCATCCTGTAAAAAGGGGTGTATGTGTATTTGGATGACATTGTCATCGTGTCTCAGGACTTACTGGAACATGTACGCATGGTGCGGGAAGTGCTGCAAAGGTTGAGGAAGGCAAAACTGTTTGTGAAACTCGGCAAATGCGAATTCCACAGGGAGCAGATAGACTTTCTGGGTTACCGCATTTCCCAAGAGGGGATTTCCATGGACCCGCAAAAGGTGGAGGATGTGAGGAAGTGGGAAGCACCAGGGACTAGGAAGCAATTGCAATCATTCCTGGAATTTCCAAACTTCTACCGAAGCTTTATAAAGGACTTTGCATCCCTCTCCCTCCCCCTGACGGAGTTACTTAAGACCAAGGGTAGAGGAGAGACCAGAAAGGTGAAATCCCCTGGGGCGAAGCTGAGGTGGACGGGAGAGTGCCAGCAGGCATTTGACTCCCTTAAGGAGGCATTCACTAAAGAGCCGGTGCTGGCGCACCCCGATGTGAGCAAACAATTCATTGTACATTGCGACGCTTCAGACTGGGCATACGGGGGGGGGGTCCTGTTCCAGAAGGATGAACAGGGTAGGCTGAGGCCCTGTGCATACATCTCCCGGAAGTTCAATGGGACAGAGAGGATGTGGCCAGTATGGGAGAAGAGATTACTCTCCCAACTTTCCAAACCTCCATTCGAACCAATGGCAACCTGCCATATTTCACATTGTCTGAAACTGACCTTCTTGTGGCTGTTACTTCAGCCAGAAAGAGCCAGTGAAATCACAGCACTCCGTTCTGATCCCCGTTCATTCGCTTTCATGAAGACAAAAGTGGTCCTCCGGACCGGATGTCACTTTTCTTCTAAAGTTATTTCCATTCCATATGTCCCAGGACATTGTCCTCCCAGCCTTTCCCCAGCCCTTCATCTCCCTGGAATTGCCCTCCTCCCGCGATGTTAAGAGGGCGTTGTCTTTTTATTTACATAGGTTGGCTTCTATGGGAAGTCTCTAAGTTGTTTCTTAAGTATAGGGAAGATTCCCTGGGGCTTCCCCTTACTTCTCAACGTTTGGCTTCTTGGATAGTCCTGGCAATCCGATTGGCATATCAGTTAGCCCATAAGGAATTGCCTGTTGGTGTTAAAGCCCATTCCACAAGGAGGGCAGTTTCTACATCCCCAGCGTTTTCTGCGGGAGTGTACCTGTTGATCAGATTTGCAAGGCTGCTGCTACCTGGGTGAACCTCGACGTTTGCAGCCACTACAAGCTCGGCGTTCTCGCGGATGCATCCTTTGGCAGAGCCGTCCTGTTTTCCTAATGTGGCATGATCCACCCCAAGGTAAATAAACTTGTTAAATCACCCATTGTCGTGCATTTCAGAGACCACACGAAGAAGGTTAGGTTGTAGCACCTGTAACCGTGTTTCTTCAGT
>JARBWK010000008.1:88968522-89090466 GCA_030556195.1 Anolis apletophallus | reverse complement strand
CCAGTCTTGAGATGACTGTGGCTTGAACCACTGTGGCTAGGTCGTAGCGGGAGAGGTAGGGAGCCAACTTCCTTGCCTGCCGTAGATGGAAGAAAGCAACTCTACTGATGACGGAGATGTGCTCCTCCATCGTCAGTTGAGAGTCCAGAGTGACACACAAACTTTTTACTGTTGACGACGGACGTAGTATCGCACTGTCCAGGGAAGGAAGTTGGATCTCCACCCCACCCGGACGACCCAGCCACAGGATCTCCGTCTTAGCTGGATTCACCTTCAACCTACTGGCTCGCAGCCATCCAGTGACGGCTTCAAGGCACTGATGGAAATTATTGGGTACGATTTCAGGCCTGCCCTCCATCCCCAGTACGAGCTGGGTGTCATCCGCATATTGGTGACACACCAGCCCAAAACTACGGACCAGCGGAGCAAGTGGTCGGACATAGATGTTCAATAATAGAGGGGAGAGGATTGCCCCCTGGGGCACCCCACAACAAAGTGGGGAGCCCCCAGAGACATCCCCGCCCCTCTTCACTCGCTGCGAGCGGTTCCGGAGGAAGGAGGACAGCCAATCTAGGACTGTCCCCCTCACTCCGGCTCCGGCAAGGCGGTAAGTCAAAAGATCGTAATCGATAGTATCGAACGCTGCCGTGAGGTCCAACACGATCATTGCTCTTTACATATAATATCTTGTCACTTTGTATAGAGTTGACTCTTGTGTGTTTTTGCTTTTTCCTCCTGACTTTCCCCATTGGAGATGGGGAAAAATACCTGTAGCAACCCAGCCTCCGTTCCAGCCGGGGGGGGGGGGGCGGGATGCCACTCCGGGGGTCCCGATTGCTTTGGACCAAGATGGAGGGGATGCAGGGGCTGATGGGCATGCATCACCGACTGACAGTTTGCAATGGGATGACACCTGGCCTTCTGCTTATTCGGATGATGAAGGCCAGCCAGATTCCGGATCAGATTGCGAATATGAGAAACCAGGAGGCTTCGGTTCTCAGGAGCGCTTGTTGCTACCAGTTGCGGAGGAAGAGATGGAAACCGAGTTGGAGGCACTTTCCCAGGAAGATAACGGGACAGATGGCGCTGAACCTGCGAGGAGCTTCGACCGGAGGAGTAGTATTGTGGCTACTCGGAAAGATTGGAAGTGGAGCCTGGAGAGGTGCTGGTCTCACAAGGGTGGGAATTAAGTATACACTCTGTGGGAAAGTTCCTCAATTTGGCGGCCACGTCTTTGCTGGACAGACGCATCGGTGGTCTGCTGCTCCCTGGAAGCCATAGTTTGGTTCACCTTGCCAAGTACTGCCTTGAGACCTTGTTTCTTCCATGAATCTTGGGTTGTCTTGTTTGCCTACGGACTAAGTTGCTTTGGATTAATTCACCTTGTTTTTATGGACATTGCTTTTGAAAGATTCCCTGCTTTTTGGATTTGCTTTTGGACATTAATTGCTAATTACCTTGGACTGATTGATCTCATTACTTTTGGACATTCTCTCTTTTTCACCTGCAAATAATTGTGCTTAATAAATAGTTAATTGACATTGTCTGTGTGTGTGTGAATAAGGGGCAGGGCCAGGTCCCGCGTTGTGACAATACCTCATGATTAGCATTGATTTTATCCCAATTTTGTAGGCATGCAAAGTTTGCAGATCTAGAAATGACTAATGACCTGTCATTGTCCAAAAATCTCCATGCTTTTGCTCCTTGAGCATATCCCACCATGATAAGCTTCCTGACCTTTCCTCATTGCTTTGGGCACTAAAACCCTGCAAGGTGCCATATCACTCCAATTCTACAAAAACTTCACTGGCTTCCAATCGAGCATCGAATCATCTTTAAGCTACTGGTCCTCCCCTTCAAGGCATTACACGGTCCCGGCCCGTTATATCTAAAAAATCGACTCACCTTTTATCAACCTCAGAGACCACTTCAATCTGAAGATCAAATGCTGCTTGTAGTTCCCAGTCTCAAGATCATACGATCTGCAATGACCAGGCGCTGGGCCTTCTCTGCTGCAGCTCCGTCTCTTTGGAATACTCTTCCACTTGAAGTCTGTACGCTCCAAGACTTACTGGCATTTCAGAGAGCGTGCAAGACTTATCTGTTTAGGCAGGCCTTCCCACCTGGCTAATCAGTTTTATATTTTACTGTTTTTACTGTTTTATTGTATCACTCATGTCTGATGTAAGCCGGTCTGAGCCCCCATGGAGTGGCGGCCTATAAATATGAAATAATAATAATAATAAAACCCAAGAGTGAGTCCCAAAAGCTCTCAAAGCGCTGCTGAAGAAGGCGAATCTGGATCCTGCGGCGCCGGTGAACTACCGTCCGGTCTCAAACCTACCCTTCCTCGGGAAACTGATTGAACGGGCAGCAGCGATCCAATTACAGGAATTCCTGGAAACCTCAGGAAGCCTGGACCCCTGCCAATCGGGTTTCCGCGCCGGACACGGGACCGAGACGGTCCTGGTGGCCATTACGGACGACATCCGCCGCCAATTGGAGAAGGGAGGTTCGGCTATCCTGGTGCTGCTTGACCTCACCGCGGCGTTCGACACGGTGGACCATGACTTGCTGTTGCGGCGACTATCAGCCACTGGGATTCCAGGCACAGCTTTGGCCTGGTTCGACTCCTTCCTGCGGGGCTGTTCGCAGCGTGTTGAGTGGCGAGGCCAAGTGTCCAAGGAATCCACCCTGGACTGTGGAGTCCCCCAAGGCGCCATTTTGTCACCAACGCTTTTTAACATCTACGTCCAACCCTTGGCAAGCATAGCCAGAAGTTTTGGATTTGGGTGCTACCAATATGCAGATGACACCCAGCTTCTGCTGAAGCTTGAGCCAGGCGTAACATCGGTGCCTGAGAATTTCAGACAAGGACTAGAGGCAGTGACCAGATGGCTCCGCTCATACAAACTCAAGATCAATTCATCAAAGACTGAGATTCTATGGCCGGGACGCCCAGAGCCACCCATTTCGCTGCCTCTCTTTGAGGGAGAGCCGCTGATCCCGGCCCCGTCGGTGAAGAGTCTCGGTGTGGTGCTAGACTCGAGACTCTCACTGGAGGCCCAGGTTGCTGCGACAAGTAAGGGAGCTTTCTTCCACCTACGCCAGGCACGTCAACTGGCACCTTACCTTCCATCAGATGCGCTGGCTACGGTGGTCCATGCCACAGTGACATCACGGCTGGACTACTGTAATGCCTTGTACGTGGGGTTGCCGCAGTCAACCACTCGTAAAATCCAACTAGTGCAGAATGCAGCCGCCAGACTCCTCACCGGGACACCACTGAGATGCCATATCGCGCCATCTCTACAGCGCCTGCACTGGCTGCCAGTCGAGCTCAGAGCCATCCACAAGATCTTGTCGCTTACCTTTAAGGCCCTCCATGGCGCCGGCCCAGCTTATTTAAAAGACCGCTTGTCCGAACCAGCTCATTTAAGGTCGCCGCGTTCAGGAAACAGGGACCTTCTCCGCATCCCAGGTGTGAGTGAGGCCCGCCTCGACACCACGAGACGGAGAGCCTTTTCCATCGCGGCCCCTGTTCTTTGGAACTTGATGCCGGCGGATCAGAGAGCCATCCGGGACATGCCCCAGTTCCTGACCGCACTGAAGACCTGGCTCTTCCGAAAGGCTTACAGCTAAGGACACCCTCCAGACTTAGCCTGAGTTACTGGAACTATTTTAATTAACTTTTCTATTCTTTTAGCTTTTAACTATTGAACTCTTTTATGTGTTTTATGTGTAAGTCGCCCGGAGCACTGACATGGAGGGCGACTCATAAATAATAAAATCAATCAATCAATCAATCAATCAAATGACCCAATGGAGGAGTTTTCTGAATGGGTTCAGACCATAGTCTATTGATTAAATAATTGGCTGTTATCATTGCCTCTCCCCATAAGTAGGCTGGTAAACCTGAATCTACCAACAGAGAGTATTTCACAGTTTGTATCTTTCTAACAAAGCTCCCAATCTTCCCATTCTCTGCAATATATGGGCAAGTGAGCCTGTGCTTAATCCCTTCCTTCTTTAGGAAATTTGCCAAATTGTGAGATGCAAATTCTCCTCCTCTATCGGTTTGCAAGGCTTTCACATCCACCTCAAACTCTCTTAACATAAGCCAACCAGTTTTTAAACAGTTCAAACACTTCACTCTTGTGTTTTAACAGGAAATACAATGAAAAATGAGAAAAATAATCCAAAATGCATGAACAATATACAGCCCCTCCTTTACTGGGATGAAATGGTCCAATTAAGTCTGCATGCACCATCTGAAAAGGCTTCTCTGAAACCCTCAAGCTTTTCTTACTTATAGGTGCAGACTGGACCTTTGTTCTCTTACAAACAATGCAGTCTATAAAATGCTTGCAGTCATTTAACTTAAGACCTTCACTGCATTTTGCTTAAGACCTTAAAACTGTCCATACCCTTGTGCTTTTACATATCCAAACTGTTTTATGTGTATTTTATTGTTTTATGTAAACCGCCCCGAGCCTGCAGAGAGGAGCGGTATATAAAAGTGAATAAGAAATAAATAAAAAAATAAAATAAAAACTTGGATGCCCCCAAACTCTGTGTAGTTCGTGGATGCACCTGTTATGTAATGGAGTGTTCTTACTAATTATATTAACACTACATGCATCCTTTGGCTCCAACACATATATGCCATCCTGTGTTTTCCCTGCACCATACAGTTTTGTCCCTTTCAGGATTTTAACTTTCCCACCTGGAAAAGTAACATTAAACCCATCACTATCAAGTTTACCCACCGATAGGAGATTATATTTTTCTTATTTATTTATTATTTCAATTTATATACCACCCTTCCTGAAAGGCTCTGTAGAACAAAAAACACATTCTCTAATGTTATGCCCAAATACTTAACATAAACTTCTTCTCCTTGAACAGAATAATGCTTTCCATCAGCAAGAGTCACATTTAAGCCATCCAGCTTATCAAACCTTTGAAACAGAATATTATCATTCACAATATGTTGTGAACACCCTGAATCAATATAGAAAATGTCCTTCTGTTCAGGCCTTCTGTTTGTCTTCACAATCTTCACATGCAAGTATACCCTCCTCGAATGCTGCTGCCTCTTCCACTTGTCCTGCAGCTTTGGGCATTCAGACTTTGGAGAATTGCAAACAAAACATCTCCTCACTACACAGACAGTCTCCTTCTCTTGTTCCACTGCATTCTCAGCCGGCTGTCTATGTTGAGCACGCCCAGCTGTGCTTGTAGCTTCCAAACACCGTCTTTCCGACGCTCCCAATCAGAAATTAACCTCGCACAAATATACCGCAGATTGAGCTGCGCCTGTGGGAGTGATTCCAAAGAATTAGCTGTTCCATCAAAGGAATCATCTATTGAAGACAACACAATAAAACACTTGTTTGCTTCAGTAAGCCTGAAGTCTCTCTGCTCCAGCTCCACAAACAGGCTTTGCAGTGCTTGTAAATGGTCTTTCAGCTCCTCTCCAGCTTGAAGACGCTTTCTGTACAGCCTCCTGGCTAGTACAGCTACAGTTGCTGCAGGGTCTGAGACATGAACCTCTCTCAGCCACTCCCAAATGGCATGTGCGGTGGGCAAACTGCAAACGTGTATCAGCTGCTCATCATCCACTCCGAGGATGAGGCTTGCTTTGGCCTTCTCCTGGGCTCCTTGCTCCTCTGCTGTTGGGACTTGTGGTGGTGGGTTCGAAATGCATTCCCCCAGAGATTCCCTTCTCAGGTAACTCTCCATACGAAACTTCCACATGGAGTAGTTACTGCCATTCAACCTGGCAATGGGAAATGCTGCCAAATTCACTCCTGGATCCATCTTCCAGAACAAAGTCCAAAAATAAGAGTAAAGACAAAATGTGGTCTTTGGGGGGGACGGGACTATGATGGGTTAGAGCTAGTTAGCGCTAGGACTAGACTAGGACTGGGCCCATAACCTATTATGCCAACCTAACACCAGTACCCAAAGTCCAAATGTAAAATGCTAGACCAGTAAAAGGGAACAGAAAAACTTTACTCTTCAATTGCAGAGAAAACAAAATTAGTAATGTTGCATATCAAAACAAACACTGCAACAATCTTACATAGTCTTTGTAATAAATAGAAAACAAAACATTTTCATCTTCGCAGTAAATGAGAAATGAAAAATAAGCCGGAAGTTGTGCTATTAAACCATAGCATTGTCCATAATGCTTACAAAGAGCCTTTGTCTATAGGTCTCCTCAGATATAATAAGGCTTCTTCAGCATTTCTCCTTCAGCATCTCCTGCTGGAACTTCAGCAACACACCTTCACCATCACATAATTTACTTACTCACCAAACACATATAGTTATAGCCCTTTAGGTGTGGTGCAGGATTGCTGGTTAACCCACTTAGCCAGCTCAACAGGATGATTACATATAACAAGGTTTTTATTCACACACTCATTGGTCCTGCAAGGACTTACCACAATATTTTACCAAAAAGGTTTTTGTGGCTTATATTATGTTGGACAGATGGCCCGCTCTCTGAGAGTTAGAATAAATGAGCATAAATCGAAAATGAAATGTAAACCCCAAGATTCAGCACTATATAATCATTTTTTAAAAACCAAACACACTCCGGAGTCATTCAATGTTTTTGGCCTAGAAAGGGTTAAAGCTTTCCCTCATAACGATCATCGTAGGTCATTACTACGCGCTGAAACCAAATGGATCCTTTTACATTCAAGCGAGATCCCGGGAGGTCTTAATGATCAACTTACGGTGCAGACTCTTCTCCTCTAATGATCTCCATCTGTTCCACCATGTTTATATAACGCCTGATGTGATATGATATTTACTTTTGCTGATTCCAGCCATTGGGAGCAGTAGTATTGATGTCCCTGTTTGAACTTCATGTGCTATGTATGATCCCTGTTGATTTTAGATAATTATATTGTATGCCATGCCATGTCATTTCGTGCTTAGTTTTGTATATGCATTTGTGTGCATTTACTAGATTATCCTGCAGTATGGAGGATAATACATTGCTGCATACTAAGAATTACGAGGAGCGTCTATCATGCCCTGATGAAACGCCTTGCAGCTCGAAACGGCATGAAAGAGGTGCCCAGAATTTAAACGTCGTAGGCACTGGCCCATACATTTTCGGTGACCTTCTTCTAGCCGCTACCTCAGATCGTCTTTTCTACTGTGCATGACAGCTTTGGACTTATTGTTGTAAGCTATTCAGCATCCACGGTTGTGTTACCGGGGTTAATACACATATCGGTATAATCCGTTTTAGAACTGATTGTTCACATTGACTGTTTACACTCTATGGGACATTATTTTGAAATTACTACAATTCACTATATCCTTGCTTCTTGATATTGAATTGTGTATGGACTTCGTATGGACTTTGACTTGCATGGAACTTTAAATTAGACAGGCGTTCGATGTCTGACAGCGCCTAATTAACGCTTGCCATCCTGCCATACCACTGCCATTCTCCATGTACCAGCTATGTCTGGCTATGATTTTATGTGACTGTTTTAAGATGTAATTTTATGTGTTTTAACCATGTATTTTATATGCTTTTTTAATATGTTGTAAACCGCCCAAAGCCTCGGAAAGGGCGGTTTATCAAATCGAAATGAATAATAATAATAATAATAATAAATGTGGATTATACTGTTAAAATCTATGACACGTTTTGAATTTATATTGTTTGTTTAATTTCGCAGATGTTCATATGTAATGTTTTGATACTACTATGACTTTGAAACATAACTTTGGAATCTGAGAATCAACTATTGTGACTATTATTTCGTGGTAACACACAATTTCCAATGTGCTTTACGTTGTAACAATAAAATACCATTAGTAGTTGGTTGCAATTTACTTATTATTGTTGTTTCCATTGTTTGATTAACGATCCAGGTGCATTTTCCTTTCTGTTTGGGTTGTACTAGTTTTGGTTTAGCACCCCCTTGTTTGGTTGTGTAGCATTTAAACAGGCCCACGAGGAATGTAGGTGAGCGCTATCAGACAGTACTGCACTGATGCTGATCCCACCGACCCTGGGAAAGTCGCTGACTACACTCTCCAAGGAAAAGTCACAAGGCTGACTGCTACCTGCCGGAGGGCGTTCTCTGTCATAGCACCTACGCTGTGGAACGCCCTCCCGGCCGGAACTTGGGCTATGAAGGACTTGCTCCCGTTTAGACGGGCCTGTAAAACATACCTGTTTAAGCAGGCCTTTGGTGAGTAAGTCCTGCCCATGCCCCGCCATCTATTCGTTCTTCTGAGGATGATGTGCCGTTCATTGTGTTAACTGTGTTATTAATTACTATACTGCTGTTGTTTTTAATTGTTTTTAACTGCTTATTGCCTGTATTTTACTGTGCCCTTCGGCTCCTGTAAGCCGCCACGAGCCTCAGGGAGTCGGCGGCATAGAAGCCCGGATAATAAATAAATAAAACCTTCAGCTAAAAGGCGACCCAGCAGTCTTCCTCTTCATCGAGGAGAGACCAACCATCTTCCTTGGCTGCCTCCTCACACCGCTCCTTGGCTGCCTTTTGCTAAACCCAGGCACCTTCAAAGTCAACCCACCTTCCCCAACAGACAATGTCAGAGCCCTCTCCAACCAGATGGTCTGTATGGCAAACACCTTGGGTCTTAAAATCAAGCAAACATTGAAGGCTGTAACTAACTCAGTATTTAAGAGGGTGCAGGCCGAGGCTCCCCCAGCTACTATCTTTCCATTCCTATTATATCTCCTTGACATCATACAAGGGTCCAGGAAGACTCAATTCTCAATCTCACCCACCTCCAGATGTATAGAGGCATTGTATGGAACCGATGATGAAGGACTGGATTCTTTAGGCAAATAGACAAACACCCCTCCCAACACTGAAGGAAATTGTTTTGACTCTTTTGGCCTAACAAGAATCGCAAATTACGGATCATGTATACCAACAAGTACTTTAGGAAAAGGCCCAACCATTCCATGCCAAACTGTCCAATAAAGATTGAGCAGTCCTGGCCACATTCCAATAAGAAGCAACCTCCCTGTCACACCATCTAATTAAGATGGCTAAACACACAGGAGACACCACTGATAAGATGATTGCCCATGCCATAGCTATCCACCGGCAAACCTGGCTCTGCTCCCCTGCCCTCTCTACCTCATTGAGGCAAGTGATCAAGGATCTCCCCTTTGATGCCTTGGGTCTCTTCAACGCTGGCACCAATTACAATCTTAAGTCTAATCAGGACTTTAAGTTGCTGGCATCAAAGTGCAGTGTACAACCCCAACCACAAACACAAAAGATTCATTGGTATCAACACTGTTTTTGTACAGACATCAAGGTTACTGCCAAACCTACAGGTCTGCCTTCTCAACCCCTCCACAGCAGCCTCACTGATTGCAGCAAGCCCCAAAGCACTGCGGCCACCACAGCAGCTCCAATAACCAGTCAAAGTGTCAAGTTTGACAGTGTGACTGATGATACCATATCCATCTTAACTACTGCTGCAACCTTCACATCAATTCCACCACCTGCCTACAAACCTCACTTTTCTGACACCTGATTCAGAGACCACCTGTCATGCTTCCTGCCTGCCTGGGAAGCTATTACCTCAGATTCATGGGTACTAAAATGTACAAAATGGCTATGCCTTAGAGTTGAAAGTCTTACCCCTAACAGGGCACACCCCCAACACTTAATCCTTGCCATAAATCCTTGAGGAAGTGTACTCCCTGCTCACAAAGGGAGACCTAGAACCTATCCCATCAAAACTGGACATAATTTCTCTTTTCTCTAGGTATTTTACCATTCACAAATGGGATGGAGGCCTCCATCTGATCCTCAACCTCAGAGACCTAAACTTACACATTTTGTTAACAAAGTTCAGGATCTTCATGGTGTCGTCAATCCTGCTTCTCCAAGGGGACTGGTTTGTGTTCATCAACCTGCACGATGCATATTTCTACATAGTGGTCTACAGCTCTCAAGATAATTCCTCTCCTTAAAGTCCTTCACCAAACCTACTAATTCAAGGTACTCCCCTTCAACCTCTTCACCGCCCCAAGAGTTTTCACCAAATGCATGGCAGTCATTGCCACACACCTGAGAAATCGTGACATCATCCTCTTCCCATACCTGGACAACTGGCTGATAGTAGCACGCTCACCAGAGACTCTCAAATCCCATGTGAGCCTCACTCTCCACCTTCTTGGCTCCCTCAGTCTCCAATTGAACGCCGAGAAGTTCACCTCACTCAGACAACAAAGATAACGTTTATTATGGCACTCTTCAATTCTCTCCCTGCCCAAGGAATACTTTGCAGACCTCCAAAGGGAAATATACCATCACTCCGCTCCTGTCACCTCTCCACAACAAGACAGTTGCCTTTTCAGTTGCGGCCCCGGCATTATGGAACACACTGCTGGATGACGTTTGGGCCAACTGGCTGATAGCACGCTCACCAGAGACTCTCAAATCCCATGTGAGCCTCACTCTCCACCTTCTTGGCTCCCTCAGTCTCCAATTGAACGCCGAGAAGTTCACCTCACTCAGACAACAAAGATAACGTTTATTATGGCACTCTTCAATCTCTCCCTGTCCAAGGAATACTTTGCAGACCTCCAAAGGGAAATATACCATCACTCCGCTCCTGTCACCTCTCCACAACAAGACAGTTGCCTTTTCAGTTGCGGCCCCGGCATTATGGAACACACTGCTGGATGACGTTTGGGCCATTACAGAACTCATTCCATTTCGGAGGACATCTTGTTCAGGTATGCCTTTAACTGAAGCCCGGATGTGTAACTTGTTTGCTGTCTTCCAATCCTATGATATTCCATGTTTTACCTGCATTTTTATTGTTTTTATGTAACCGTTTGCATTTTTATGCAATTTTAACCTTGCTGTATGATTGTTATCTCGGCTGTATGTAAACCGCCCCGAGCCTGCAGGAAGGAGCGGTATATAAGATCGAGGAAATAAATGAATAAATAAATAAATAAAATATGCCACTGTTGGACCCACCATCAAATACGAGCCAGGTCAATCCAAGTCCTCCTAGGCCACATGGCCTCAACCATTGCAGTGACACCCTTTTCAGACTACAGCTCTGGCTATTGCAAAGGTGGTTCATCAACCACTTCAACCCATCTCGACACCACACCTCGAGATTCCTCACGATCCCAAGACCAGTACTTGGAATCTTCGATTAAGAACATAAGAACATAAGAAGAGCCATGCTGAATCGGGCCTCAGCCCATCTAGTCCAGCATTCTGTGTCACACAGTGGCCCACTAGTTGTACACGAGGGATCTCTAGCAGAAAGGAGGGCAAAACCCTCACCTGCTCCTGACCCCCCACCACCAGTACCTGGGGAAAATCCAGGCCTGCCTCCATCAACACAGAGGTGGCACTTGGATGTCCATTTCAGTAGCTACTGATTCCCTTGGTATCCATGAATCTGTCTAATCCTGCCTTGAAGCTGTCCAGGCTGACAGCTGTCACAACCTCCTCTGGAAGTGAGTTCCATAACCCAATGACCCTCTGGGTGAAGAAATATTTCCCTTTATTAGTCCTAACTTTCCTACCTTGGAGCTTTGGGGAGTGCCCCCTGGTCCTAGTGTTGGATGACAGAGAAAATATTTTTTCTTTATTCACCTTTTCTATCCCATGCATGATTTTATACACTTCGATCAAGTCACCTCTTAAACGCCATCTTTCAAGGCTGAAAAGACCAAGGCGTTGCAACCTGATTTCATAAGGGAGCTGCTCCATCCCTTGGATCATTTTTGTTGCCCTTCTTTGTACCTTTTCCAGTTCCGTTATATCCTTCTTAAGGTGCGGAGACCAGAATTGTACACAGTACTCCAAATGTGGCCTTACCATAGATTTGTAGAGAGGCAATACAACATTTGCCGACCTATTTTCGATTCCCTTCCTGATCATGCCAAGCATAGAATTTGCTTTTTTCGCTGCTGCTGCGCACTGGGTTGACATCTTCATTGAGCTGTCCACCAAAACCCCAAGATCCCTTTCCTGGTTTGTCTTGGAAAGCTTTGACCCCATCAATTTGTAGGTGTAGTTGGGGTTCTTTGCCCCGATGTGCATGACTTTACACTTGTTTAGGTTAAAATGCATTTGCCACTTTGTTGCCCATTCACTCAATTTCAAGAGATCTTTCTGGAGCTCTTTACAATCAGTTTCATTTTTAACTACCTGAACAATTTAGTGTCGTCTGCAAACTTTGCTACCTCAGAATTCACTCCTACATCCAGGTCATTAATGAATAAATTAAAAAGTAACGGACCCAAAACTGAACCTTGGGGTACGCCACTTCTCACCTCTTTCCACCCAGAGAAATGTCCGTTTATTACCACCCTTTGTTTCCTACAGTTTAGCCAGGTTCCAATCCAGGACAAGACCTGTCCTCTGATTCCATGGCTGAAGAGCTTATTTAGGAGCCTTTGGTGAGGGACTTTGTCAAAAGCCTTTTGAAAGTCAAGGTAAACAATATCGACTGGGTCCCCTTTATCTATGTGTTTATTTACACCCTCAAAGAATTCTATCAAGTTAGTAAGACATGATTTGCCTTTGCAGAAACCATGTTGATTTTCCTTCAGCAATGCCTGTTCTTCTATGTGCCTAGTAATTTTTTTCTTTAATAATGGTTTCCATCACTTTGCCTGGAACTGAGGTTAGACTAACTGGCCTATAATTTCCTGGATCACCCTGGATCCTTTCTTGAAGATCGGAGTTACATTTGCCTCCCTCCAGTCCTCGGGTACAGTGCCTGATCTTAGAGAAAGGTTATATATTTTGGCTAGAATTTCAGCAATTTCACACTTGAGTTCCTTAAGAACTCTGGGGTGGATGCCATCTGGCCCTGGTGATTTATTGACATTTAGTTTAGTAAGGCATGTGAGAACATCTTCCTTGTTTATCTCTATCTGGTTTAATTCATTTAATTCCCTCCCTGAAAAAACTGACTCAGCTGCAGGCATATGTTGTCTGTCCTCCTGTGTGAAAACGGAGGCAAAGAAGTTGTTTAGCCGCTCAGCAATCTCCTTGTCTTCACTTATTGTCCCTTTCTTACCATTTTCGTCAAGTGGCCCAACTGCTTTTCTAGTTGGGTTTCTACTTCTGATGTACTTAAAGAAGTGTTAGCTTTTTTAAAAAAATATTCTTAGCTATATGTGCCTCAAAATCTCTCTTGGCTTTCCTGACGGTTGCTTTGCATTTAGTTTGCCAGAGCTTGTGTTCCTTTCTGTTCTCCTCAGTAGGAAGAGCCTTCCATTTCTTAAATGAGTTTTTCTTCTTTCCAATCACATCTTTTACTTCATTTGTAAGCCATACTGATGTCCTCTTGGACTTTCCGGCCTCTTTCTTATTTTAGGAATGCATTTTAGTTCGGCTTGTTTTAAAGTATTTTTAAACAGTTTCCAAGCATTCTGGAGGGATTTTATTTTATTTACTGTTCCTTTTAGTTTGTTCTTTACTATTTTTCTCATTTTGGTGAAATTCCCTTTGTGAAAATTTAAGGTATCTGTGTTAGTTTTCACTGACAGTTTGCTATCCAAACTCAAGTTGAAGGTTATTGTGTTGTGGTCACTGGTACCTATGGGCTCAGTTACAAGGACATCTTGAAGGAGATCTTGTTCATTAGTTAGCACCAAGTCCAGGATCCCCTTTCCCTGGGTGGTTCCATGACCATCTGCTCAAGGGAATAGTCAGCTAGCATGTCGAGGAACCTTGTCTCTCTTTCATGCGTAGAACAAGAATTTGGCCAATCTATTCGGGGATAGTTGAAGTCCCCCATTATGACTAATTTATTGCTTTTTGAGGCCTGTTTAATTTCATTTTCCAGATAGCAGTCTGCCTCTGGAGTTTGGTTGGGAGGGCGATAGCAGATCCCTAATGCTAGATTAGTTTTTTGTCCTGGGATTTTTACCCACAATGATTGGTGGACCATCTGCAAGTGCATACCGTTCCATCCCCAGCACCGGTCAGTCATGATAACAGCCAACACATCCACACTTGGATGGGGAGCTCACACCTGCAACCTCACCATTCACGATCTCTGGTCCAGAACTGAACTATCCTGCCATATAAACTACTTGGAACTCCTGGCGGTGTTCAAAGCCCTCCAAGATTTCACTTATAGGCCACAAGACTGTCCAGATCCCCACGGACAACACAGTAGCAATGTATTACATGAACAAACAAGGTTGCACGACATCAAGTAATCTCCTACAACTTTCACTTCACCTTTGGCAATGGTACATTAATCACTCACTGCACTCCACCTGCCCAAAGAGCAGAATAACCACCAATGCCCTCAGCGGAACGACAACAGCACCTCACAAGTGGAGACTCAATGCAGCACAACTCCATAACATCTTCAATTAATAGGGCTGGCCACAGATAGAGAATGTTCAGCTCCCTCGATACAGAGCCTGCCTACCTCCGGGTGCACCCCACGGTTGCCTAGGGCAGTGTTTCCCAACCGGTGTGACGTGGCACAGTAGTGTGCCGTGAACGATCATCAGGTGTGCCGCATGCGCGAGGAAAGGCCACACCCTCCCTCCCTGACTCCCTACCTAGGCACTCCTCCTGGCTTTAGAATAAAATAATCACACCAAGTGATGAGACTCCCTCTGGCAGCAACGTGACACCCTTGGACCTGGGAAGGAAGAGTACCGGAACTACTTCCAGGGACACCGTGAAAGCCACAGCACAAAGGGGGAGAGGGGGAAGGGGCTGGGACACATCCGCCGCACCGCCCAGGTGAACAGCACTCGGCTCAAGGAGGAAGGAGGAAGAGCATCTTTGGGTTGTTTCTCATCTGACAGGGGAGGGTGGATGCATCGATGCATCCACACTCTCTCGCCAGCTAAGAAGCAATGCGGGTTAAAAGTAACCCGGGTTGCTTCTCATCTGGCAGGGGAGGGCACTCTTCAATGACGGTACAGAATTTTGCACTCATCTCCATCAAGTCTTGCCTGATAGCGATGTCATCGTTGTTGCAACAACAGGGCCAGCCATTGTTGTTCTCAAACCACCTCATAAAGACATTTTTGAGAGGATACACAAACTTGCATTCGCCGGTTTGCCCACCAACTCTGAGCTGGAGTCTTGAACTTGTTATCTCGCAACTCTGCCTTACGATGGCAGACCTCCATCTCCTCTCATGGAACGTGGCATTCCTGGTTGCCATCACCTCAGCACATTGCTCCTCAGAGCTCCAGATCGATGAGCCCTACCTTCATTTTTACTGGGACTAAGCCATCCTCTGCACCAACATCACCTTCCTCACGAAGATGGTGTCCGCCTTTACCATTAGCCAGGACATTATCCTACCAGCCTTTTTTCAGGCCCCAACCTCACAGCTACAGAAGCGCCTGCATCTCCGAGATGTCAGAAGAACACTACTCTTCTATAAGGACAGGACTCTTTCTACTCGAAAGTCCCCAAAACCTTTTGTCTCCTATGTCATGGACAAACTAGATTCTCCAGTCTCCTCCCAATGTTTGTCCCATTGGATTTCGTCAGCTATCAAACTGCTATCAGCTCGTCCGATGCCTGCCCCACACCTCTATCCAGCCACGAGCTTTGACAGCCCTGCTTAGGGGCATTCCTTTTGATGCGATCGGGAGATCTATTCTCTCCTCATGTATTGCCTGACGATGTATTGTGCAAGGACTCAAATAAGACACTGACACTGAATATAACCTTCAGTGAAAATGCACCCTGTGGTATCCAGTTTATTAAATGTTCTTTTCAGGATTACTATCATCCAGTTAGCTGGTTTTTTCACATCAGACAAAACTCCTAAACTTTATAGGAATCTGTGCTGGATTTTTAAAAATTAATCCTTTTAAAATATTTTTTAAAATTGTGTTGTAAATTGTCTTGACTGCTGTTTGTTTTCTGTTGTTGTATTGTCTGCTTGTTACATCTGTTTATTATGGCAGTGTTTTTACCTCTTAAACCAAACCATGTGGGGAATTGGGCTAAACCTTGAAACCCACATCAAGTGATACATCTATATATATATCTTGTCCGGTGCTCTGAGGGACCTGGTGAATCTCTCTCTTGAAACAAGTGCCTTTCCGGACTCCCTGAAAGAGGCGAGAGTCACCCCCCTCTTGAAAAAGACATCGCTTGACCCCGAGGTTCCTGCTAACTACCGCCCGGTTGCCAACTTACCCTTCCTGGGCAAGCTCCTTGAACGAGCAGTAGAAAGCCAAATTCGGGTCTTCTTGGATCAATCCGGGGGCTTGGACCCGTCCCAGTCGGGCTTCCGCGCGGGCCACGGAGTGGAGTCCGTTCTCGTGGCAATCACTGATGACATCCGTCGACAACTGGATCGGGGAGGCTCGGCAATCCTAGTCCTCTTGGACCTTACGGCGGCCTTTGATACCGTCGACCACGACCTGCTTCTCCATCGCCTGGCGGCCTCCGGGATCAAGACAGAGCTCTGGCCTGGCTGGAATCGTTCCTGCGAGGCCGCTCGCAGCGGGTCGAGTGGCAGGGTCAAGTCTCTTTGATAAACAGGTGGAGTGTGGAGTCCCTCAGGGTGCCATTCTATCTCCCACCCTCTTTAATATCTACATCCAGCCCCTGGCTAATATTGCTAGGAGCCATGGGTTCTCCTGCTACCAATACGCAGACGACACGCAGCTGCTCTTGAAGCTTGACCCAGGGTCATCATCAGTACCGGACAGTTTCAGCCTAGGATTGAGGGCGGTGACGAGCTGGCTCAGGGCATATAGACTCAAGATCAACCCGGCTAAAACGGAGATCCTCTGGCCGGGTCGTCCCGACCCCGCCCACCACTTCCACTCTTCGAGGGCGAGTCCCTGGCTCCAGCCCGGCGGTGAAAAGCCTGGGAGTGATCCTAGACGAAAATCTCACGATGGAGGCCCAGATCCAGGCTGCAGCTAAGGGGCGCCTTTTTCCATCTCCGTAGGGCCCGTCGGCTGGCTCCCTACCTTCCACCAGAGGCCTTGAGAACAGTGGTCCATGCCACTGTCGTCTCACGCCTCGACTACTGCAACGCCCTATATGTGGGCCTCCCCAGACAACAACTAAGAGGCTGAAACGTATCCATAACGCCGCAGCCAGACTCATTACTGGGTCATCAGTGAGGGATCACATTTCCCCCATTCTTAAAGAACTTCACTGGCTGCCCCTAGAGTTCAGAGCCCTTTACAAACTCCTGGTGCTCACCTTTAAAGCCCGGCACAACATTGGGCCTTCCTATCTGAGTGACCGGCTGACGGCCCAATGCAGCGAGAGGCCAGCACGCTCCATCAACGGTGACCGCCTGACTACCCCTGGAGTGCGGGAGGCTAGACTGGCGGAAACTCGGCGGAGAGCCTTCTCCGTCGCGGCCCCTTCGACTTGGAACTCACTGCCGCCCACCCTCAGAGCCTCTCCGACTCTATCTGGATTCCGGCCAGCCTTGAAGACCTGGCTCTTCCGCCTAGCGTTCGGGACTGGCTCGGTACCCTGGACTACCTGAGCCACCCCTCCTGTTCATATTCCATGTTTTTAAACTGTTGTACATTGTTCACCCTAGGGTTTTAACTGTTGTAAGTCGCCCGGAGCACCGCCGGTGGAGGGCGACTCACAAATATTAAAGTATTATTATTATTATATAAGCTGTACCCGGCCACACGTTGCTGTGGCGTAGTCTGTGGCAACCCCCTTCTACCCTCATGATGGAAAAGCACAAAGGACTCCTGACAGATGGCCAGTCAGCTTCTGCTTGAATACAATAAGAGTCATTTACCAGTTAGATCAAGAAGAGTTGGGATTTGGACCTTGCATTGTTGTGGCGTAGTCTGTGACTCATTCTGGTGATCTGGAAAATGAAGTTATGAGATTGTGTTGCTTTCTAATATTATTCCTTTATGCTTCTGTTAGAGGAGGGAAAGTTATAATAATGTGGTGTCCATGTTACGAAAAGGGGTAGTTTGTGTTTTCTATATATGTGGATTTGTATTCATGGAAGCATAGAGTTGGAGGAAACCATGCAGTCCAACCCGATGGCAAGAAGTATGAGAATAGCATTGCAGGCACCCCGGCAGATGGCCATCCATCCTCTTTTGTAAAGCTTCCCAAGAAGGTGCATGGAGAACACTTCAGTATGTGTTTTTGCAGTATGTTGTGTTCTCCTATTGTCTGTGTAGATGTTGATGTAGCCATTGGCAGTGGTAGAGCACACACATACATTGAGAAATGCTGTGGCCCATAGGAAGTAGAGGAATACCATACATGTTACAATGTGGGGCAGATTACTACTACTACTACTAACTTTATTATTTATGAGTCGCCCTCCATGAGTGTGCTCTGGGCAACTTACACAGCTTCGCAATAACAGTACTAAAATATTAAAAACATTAAAATATTAAAATGGCTAAAATATTGGAATGGGCAGATTCCGGGTCGCTGGTTGTTGCATTATGCGTAAGCTTTCGTAAATGGCCATGTCTTAAGTGCAGCCAAGAATTGGGGCAGGTTGAGGCTGGCTCTCTGGTCTGGCGGTAAAGAGTTCCACAGGACAGGGGCCGCAACAGAGAAAGATCTCTGTCTCGTGGACTCCAGATGAGCCTCTCTCAGACCCGGGATACAGAGAAGGTTCTCGTTGGCTGGCCGTGGTGCTCTTGGATGGATGGGTGGGATCAGGCGGTCTTTTAGGTATGTAGGACCCTGGCCCCGCAGGGCCTTAAACGTCAGGTTACGGTTCCCAGCAAAGGCATCCTCCTGGGAGGAGTAAGCCAGGAGTAAGGTAGGGTCTTAAGTTGTAAGGCTATGATTTGATAATGATGGTGGACATTTTGAATACGAGCCTTTGCTTCATTTCGGAAAGTGTTCTTACTGCCGCAACTTGCATTTCTGTAATGGGAAGACTCCCACAGGTTATGAGATCATGTGGTCAGGCTGTGGGGAATGTCCTTGGAGAAGGCTAAATGTCTTGCACTGGAAGGATGCTGTAGTATTTAAATGTGTATGACATATGAGTGCCTCACAAATGGACATGTCATTTGTACAGGTATGGAATGTTCTGAGGGATGTGTGTCTGTGTATATGTGTGGGTGTTTGCTTGGGAGAATGTGTGTATATATTGAGAGATGTGTGTGTGTGTGTGTCTTCCGGCATCTCATTTCCAGTCTTGTCCTATATTTTTAGAATTGTTATTGTTCTTATGATTATTAGGCCTAGGGAGTTGGAAGGGATTAGCGAAGGGCATGTAGTCATGGCTCTTTTTTCCTGCTAGGCAGGAGGAAAGATGTAGTCTTAGATTATCTGTCACTGTGGTTATGAGTTGGCTCAGGCTATTGGAGGGGAACTCCAAAGGCCATGTAGTCCAGCCCCCTTTCTGCCAGGCAGGGAGATGGACTTCAGAACAGTAAGAGAAGCTTTCTGGTAGTGATAGTAGTAGTAATAGTAGTTGTCTCCTGGTATTCCTTGAAGGTTTTGGTGGGCATAGGCCTAGACTGTTGTAGTTGAATGAAATTCCACTTACATGCAACGTCAACTGTCTATTTGTCCCCGTGGGTGAAGAGGGTGGTTGAGGAAGAGGAGTTCTGCACTCTGGAGTTACGCAGATGAGGGGTGGCCGGAGGAGCAGTCTACTGGTATGGAAAATTGAGTAATGAGAAAGTGTTGGTTTGTAATGTGCGGCATAGTCTGGTGGTATGGAAAAGTGTTGGTTTGTAATGTAATTTCTTTATGGTTGTGGGTAAACAGTATTTCTTGTTTCTTTGTCAGTGTTGATGTGGAGATTGTCTGGTTTGACAGCTCTGGAACATGCAACATAGAATTGTCTTTGTTTAGGGCAAATTGTCCTTAACCCTTTCTTCTTCTGTACTCCATTAATAATTTTTGATATATTTTTGGATATTTTTTTCCTAATTTCATTATTTTATCCCAATTATTTTCCTTCGTTACAAAGCCTAATTCTTTATCTTTAATAAAATGTTCTTTAATTTCTATATACTGAAACCATGAAATATTGGGGTATAATGTATTTAGTTCTTGTTGGGTTTTTAAAGTAATTTCCTTTCTATCTTCTTTTACTATTTCTTTATAACATGGCCAGGTTATCTATCCCAATTCTCTACGTTGACAAGATTCTAAAGGAGACAACCATAATGGAGTTTTGTTATATAATCTATTTTTATTTTTTCCCCACACTTTAATTATGGCTGACCTAACAAAATGATTTCCATTTTTCCCAATTTTGCTTTTCCATACCACACATACGTGTGCCATCCTCTTCTCAAGTCTACACCCTCCAAATTTTAAAGTTTTCTGTTTTTTAAGTTTATCCAATCCCTAATCCATATTGCCCTCCGAGATCACTTCGGTCTGAGGACTCCAATCTCCTGGAGATACCTTCAGCTAAACTCGCAAGGCTGACTGCTACCCGCCGGAGGGCGTTCTCTGTCATAGCACCTACGCTGTGGAACGCCCTCCCGGCCGGAACTCGGGCTATGAAGGACTTGCTCCCGTTTAGACGGGCCTGTAAAACATACCTGTTTAAGCAGGCCTTTGGTGAGTAAGTCCTGCCCATGCCCCGCCATATATTCGTTCTTCTGAGGATGATGTGCTGTTCATTGTGTTAACTGTGTTATTAATTACTATACTGCTGTTGTTTTTAATTGTTTTTAACTGCTTATTGCCTGTATTTTACTGTGCCCTTCGGCTCCTGTAAGCCGCCGCGAGCCTCAGGGAGTTGGCGGCATAGAAGCCCGAATAATAAATAAATAAATAAATAATCCACGTTAAGGCACAGGATTCAAAGTACAGGCTAATATCTGGCATAGCTAATCCTCCCGTTGTTTTTTCATCCATCATATTTTGGACATTTATCTTGGTTTTTTCCCCCCTTCCCATACAAATTTACTTATATCTTTACTCCATACTTTTAAGTTTTTCTGATTCCTTATTATCAGTACATTTTGAAATAGAAAGATCAGTTTTGGTAATATATTCATTTGTACACTGGCAATTCTGCCTAAAAATGACAGTTTTTAATTTTTCCATTTTTTCAGTTCTATTTTAATCTCTTTCCATTTTTTCATGTAATTATTTTGGAGTAACTGTGCATTTTTGGTGTAATAATGATACCCAGATATTTTAACTTAGGAACTATTTGAATATTCCATTCTTTTTAAAGTATTTCTAATTTTTCTTTGGGATATTTTTTGTAATAGCTTTTGTTTTTTCCATATTTATTTTTAAGCCCGCCACCTCACAAATTCATTTATTTTTCCCATCCAATTTTTCAATCTCTTATTAGGTTCTTCAGTTACACAGATTAAATCATCTGCGAATGCCCTACATTTGTACATTTCTCCCGTATCGTCGTACCTTTTAATTATTTGTCCTCTAATTTTAATCAATAAAATTTCCAATGACAAAATAATAATCAGCAGTGGCAATTTACTTTGCCCCTGTATTTTTGGGCTTTCATTATGCAATTTACCTGCTCCTTGTGTTTTTCCATCCTTGTCTAGTACCTTTCCTAATTTCTATATTTTTATTTTCTTGTATATTTAATAATATTTTTGCTTGTTGTTTTTAGTAAATTGCTTCAATTATATTTTGAAAATAATAGCCAATAGCCATCTCTTTTATAAGTGTTTTTTAAAAAATCTCAATTAACATTATCAAACGCCTTTTCAGCGTCTAGAGCCAGAAACATTACTTCCTTTTGAATATTTTTCTCATAATAGTCTATCTGATAAATAATTATTCTCACATTTTTCCTTTGATGTCTGTTTGGCAAAAAGCCTGCTTAATCCTCCTTAATTCATTTGTTTAAGAATATTTTGAATCTTTCTGCAATTATAGTACTAAATATTTTATAATCCACATTTAACAAAGATAATTTTTTTTAGTAATTCTGTATCTGTATTTTCTTTGGGGATTACACATATAGTAGCTTGTTTCCATGTGGTGGGCATTTCCCTTCTTTCTCGAATTTCATTCCTCACTTCTTTTTAAAAAAATAGTCTTTATTAGGTTTCATAAAATACAGATTTAAACAGTAAGCAACAAAGTTACATAGGAATTAAAAAGAAAAATTGCATTACATTGCTAGAAAGTGGCTAAGAGAAACATTATCAATAGAATCAAAAAGTGTTGAACTTACCATTCCTGGGCAAGGTGATTGAGAGGGCAGTAGCGGGCCAACTGCAGCAGTTCCTAAATGACACAGCCGGACTAGATCCCTACCAGTCTGGCTTCCGTATTGGGCATGGGACAGAGACTGTGCTGGTTGCCATCATGGACCAGCTCCGTTGCCAATTGGATCAAGGGGGATTAGCGCTGCTCGTGTTATTGGACCTCGTGGCAGCTTTTGATACAGTCAACCACGCATTGTTAACCCACCGTCTGGCCATGACAGGAGTTAGGGGGACTGCCCTGAAATGGGTGTCCTCTTTTCTCCTTGATCGAGGTCAGTGAGTGGAGAGGGGAGGTATGGTTTCCGAGAGGCTTCCCCCTGAGCCGGATGGGAGTGGCGACGGACAAATCCAAATAAATAAATAAATAAAGTTGTGGGGTGTCTCAGGGAGCCATTCTCTCCCCTTTGTTATTCCACATCTACATGCGACCCCTTGCCAAGTTGGTGCGGAGTTTTGGTCTGGAGTGTCATCAGTATGCTGATGACACCCAGCTGGTGCTGAGGATGGACGGCTGACCAGACTATGTGCTCGATTGTTTCCAGCAATGCGTTGAAGCCGTGACTGGTTGGCTACGAGCCAGTCGGTTGAGAGTGAATCCGTCGAAGACGGAGATCCTTTGGCTGGGTCACCGGGGGGGGGGGGGGGCAAACTCTGGCTGCCTGCGCTGGACAGCGAGGCACTACGCCCATCGCCCTTAGTAAAGAGTCTGGGGGTCCAGTTGGACCCGCTGCTGACGATGGAGGCTCAGGTCTCCACTGTCAGCTGATTTGCCTTTTTCCACCTGTGGCAGGCTAGGCGGCTGGCACCCTATCTCTCCGGTAATGACCTAGCCACGGTAATCCAAGTGACGGTCATCTCGAGGCTGGACTACTGTAACGCCCTTTACATTGGTCTTCCTTTATCAGTCATCCGGAAGCTCAAACTGGTGCAGAACGCAGCAGTGAGTCTCCTGGCTGGAGTACCGGCCAGGGCTCATATCACTTCAACCCTGCAACGACTGCACTGGTTACCAATCGAGCACCGGATCATCTTCAAAGTGTTGATTTTGACCTTTAAGGCCTTGCATGGTCTGGGGCCGGTGTACTCAAGGGACCGTCTACTCCCATATGTTCCCCAGAGATCTCTCATCGGAGGACCTCAATCTCTTGCAGATTCCATTTCTGCGAACCATTAATTTGTCTTCAACTAGACAGAGAGCCTTCTCTGTTGCAGCACCATGCTTGTGGAATAGTCTACCACCTGAAGTGCGAGCCATCAGTGAGCTGCCGGTTTTTCCAGAAAGCTTGCAAAACGGCATTTTTCCGGCAGGCATTCAGTCTCTAACTACTCTCGGTTATGGCGGAATGTGGTGGAAATTGTTTTATATTTTATTGTTCTTATGCTCTTTGTTTGTAGTTCGATATGATGTAAACTGTCCTGAGGCAACTGGAAAGGACAGTATACAAATTGAAATAATAAATAAATAACATCTGGTCCTTCCTCACTGTTCATTACACTTTATGACTGAATGAGAAGACGGGATATTAAACACAATATACTGGGGATTAAAATGCTTATACATTGTTTTCATTGTATTGCATTGTTTTAAATATGTTGTTAGCGGGCTTGAATTCCATTATCCAGAGAAAAGTGTGGTGATGGTGATGATGATATAAATGCACCCCTATTCTGTAGGCAGTGGTGTCTATTTTTTAATATGTATATAACTCAGACTTCTGTTCCCCCTTTTTATTGAATTGGACTTCCATCAAGGCCTATCAAGGATGATGGGAGTGTAAACCATCTGGAGGTTATCAGGCTGAAGAAACCTGAACTTGGAGGTTATAGTTTATAAGATTTTTAGGAAGCCGGATTTCAGTTCAGTGGCAGAATACATAATTAAAACAGAGAAGGTGCCATGTTAAATCACTTGTCTACCCATAGAAAATTTACTTTTAGGCTCTTAAGTAGGATGACAAAGTCTATTTATTTATTTATTTATTTATTTATTTTCCCTTTCTCAACCCCGAAGGGGATTTAATGCGGCTTTACATATATGCAACTATTCACTGCCTTGAAACAACATACAATTAAATTAAACATTTAACTTAAAAATTAAAAATTAATTTATATTAAAACATTTAAAACATTGCATTCACTCTTAAAATCACACCATCCACAATCGTAATCCGGGCTGTTCCAATAAATCATTGCACATATTCTGTATCTATTACTGCACTTCAATTATTCTCCAAAGGCTTGATCACAAATCTAGGATTTCCCTTTCCTTCTGTAGGCCAGGAGGGAGGGGTCTGATCTAATGTCATTAGGGAGGGAGTTCCACAGCCAAGGGACCACCCCTGAGAAGGCCCTGTCTCGTCCCCACCAGTCGTGCCTGCGAAGGAGGTGGGACCGATAGTTGGGCCTCCCCAGATGATCTTAATCTCCAAGGAGATATGTTTGGACAGGTAAACTGGGCCGGAACCATTTAGGGCTTAATAGGCTAAAGCCTGCACTTTGAATTGTGCTTGGTAACAGACTGGCAGCCAGTGGAGCTGATGTAACAAGGGGGTTGTATTCACTCCAGTGAATAACCTGGCTGCTGCCCATTGGACCACTTGAAGCTTCTAAACCATCTTCAAAGGCAACCCCATGTAGAGCATGTTGCAATAATCTATTTGGGATGTAACGAAAGTGTGGACTACTGTGGCCAAATGGTCTTCCCAAGGTACAGGCGCAGCTGGAGCACATGTTTTAATTGTGCAAACGCTCCTCTGGCCACCACCAAAACCTGGGGTTCCAGACTCAGAGATGAGTCCAGGAGAATTCCCAAGCTGCGAACTGGTGTCTTCAGGGGGAGTGTAACCCTGTCCAACAGATATACCCTAACCCTATACCCTGTTTGGACCTGTGACTGACCATGAGTACATCTGTCTTGTCTGGGTTCAATTTCAATTTGTTTGCCTTCATCCTGACGGTCACAGCTGCCAAGCACCAGTTCAGCACCTGAACAGCCTCCTTAGCAGTTAGTGATACGGAGTGATAGAGCTTAATGTCATCTGCATACAGATGACATCGAACTCCAAACTTCAGATGATCTCCCTCAGGGGCTTCATGTAGATGTTAAACAACATGGGGGATAGTATTGAACCCAGCAGGACTCCACAGGACAATGGCTGTGGGACTAAGTAGGTCTCCCCCAACAACACTTTCTGGGAGTGGCCCTCCAGGAAGGACTGGACCCACTGTAGAAGGGTACCTCCAATGTACTGTTAATTAAGGCGTCCCAGAAGGATACCATGGTCTACAGTAGTGTTTTTCAACCTTTTTAAAGTCGCGGCACACTTTTTACATTTACAAAATCCTGGGGCACACCACCAACCAAAATGACACAAAATGACAATCTAACACAGCAATACATATAGTTAATATGTTTTAAAATGTATTTATACACCCAGTGTGAAACCTGGGCCTATTTCGATGAACATACATATCCTGGCAGGAATGGCAGAAAGACACACACTGAGGTCTTGCTCAACAGCTGGGAATTATAGTTCACCCGCAATCAAAGAGCATTCTGAACTCCACGAATGATGGAATCAAACTTCCCACACAGAACTCCCATAACCAAGAGAAAATACTATAAGAGTTTGGTGGGCATTGACCTTGAGTTTTGGAGTTGTAGTTCACCTATATCCAGAGAGCACTGTGGACTCAAACAATGTTGGATCAGGACCAAACTTAGCATGAATACTCAATATGCCCAAATGTGAACACAGATGGGGTTTGGGGAAAATAGACCTTGACATTTGGGAGTTACAGTTTCTGGGATTTATAGTTAACACACAACCAAAGAGCATCCTGAACTCTTGCAACAATGGAATTGAACCAAACTTGGCATACTGAACTCTCATTACCAACAGAAAGTACTGAAAGGGTTTGCTTGGGAATTGACCTTGAGTTTGGAAGTTGTAGTTCACCTACACCCAGAGAGCACTGTGGACTCAAACAATGTTATGTTATTGTTTGTTTTCTATCGAGAATCACAATGTTGGAAGGAGGCTCACTACTTTAAGGTCCCTAAAACAGGCATGGAAAAACTTCGGCCCTCTGGGTGCTTTCGACTTCAACTCCCTCAATTCCTAACAGCCTGAGGCCCTTTCCTGCTTAAGTGGCTGGTGGGGGGAAATGAAAAGGGCCTGAGGCTGCTAGGAATGGTGGGAGTTGGAGTCCAAAACACCTGGAAGGTCCAAGTTTGCCCATGCCAGCTTTCGACAGAGACCTCTTCCTCCCCTTTCCCCTTCACGCCCTTTCTTCCCCCTCCTGCCAAACACTTACTTTTTCTTCTCCACTCGGGCTCCCTTCTTCCCAGCCTCGCTCTGCTCACTTTGCCTCGCTTTGCTCATGCTGCCGCTTGGGCGAGTCTGCACAGTAGCTCCTGCATGGGTCCCCCCCCCCTCCTGCAGAAGCAGCAGCGTGAGCAAAGCGAGCAGAGCCCGAGTGGAAAAGAAAAAGTGTTTGGCAGGAGGGGGAAGAAAGCGTATTGGAGGTTCCAATTTCCCACGGCACACCTGATGATCGCTCATGGCACACTAGTGTGCCATGGCACACCGGTTGGGAAACACTGGTCTACAGTATCAAAGGCTACTGAGATGTCCAGGAGAACCAACAGGGACACACTCCCCCTGTCAAGTTCCCTACAAACTGTGCCAGATCCAGATAATCAGTTTCCTCCAAGAATTCCTGGAGTTGCAAGGCCACCACATGTTCCAGGACTTTCCTCAGAAAGGGAAGATTGGCAACTGACCAAAAGTTGTTCAATTGAGTGGGGTCCAGTGATTTTTAACAGCAGTTTTGTTACAGCTTCTTTTAGGCTGGCTGGAATCTTGCATTCCTTTAAGCAGGCTTTAACCACCATATTTGCCCACTCTGCCAAACCCCTCTGGCCTCTTTTATCAGTCAGGATAGGCATGGATCCAGGATGCATGTGGTTGCCCTTGCTTCCGCAGGGATCTTATCCACATCTTCGAGCTGCACCAATTGAAATGAATCCACCAAAGCCAGACAAGCGGGTGCTCATGTTACATCCTCAAAGACTGCTGTTAACATGGTGTCCAGGTTAGAGTGGATCAGAGCAACTTGTCCGCAAAGGACTGCGCAAATGCTTCACAGCAAGCCGCTGACTGTCTTGTGGGATGGGATTTAACAACCCTCTGACCACTCAAAACAGCTCAGCTGGACGGTTCCTTGCAGATATAATAGTGGCTGCAAAGAGGGTTTTTTGTGGCATCTATTGCCATGGTGTATGCCCTTAGATAGGCCCACAGTTGTGTTCACTCTGACTTATTATGCCTTGAACGCCACATGCACACTACTGCCCTCTTCCCACACTTCATCGTTGGCAGCTCCTCATTGAACCAAGGGGCTGGTTTAGCTCTGTCAATCAAGAGGGGACATTCTGGAGCAATTGTGTCTATTGCCCTAATCATCTCCCTATTCCAGAGAGTGACCAGAGCATCAACAGGATCACCTCCCGAAATGGTGGGAAGCTCCCCAAGAGCCATCAGGAATCCATCTGGATCTATAAGCCTCCTGGGGCAGACCATTCTAATTGGCCCTACACCCCTGCAGAGGTTCAGGGACACAGTGATAAACCTGATAAAGTGATAGTGGGTCCATGGTAACGGAGCGGTGGTCAGCTCCCCCACATCGTCACCTTCCTCCCACCCCTGACAGAAAACCAAGTCTGTTGTGAGCCCAGTTCTGTGGGTAGGGTCAGATACTAGTTGGGACACCTCCATGGTTGCCATGGTAGCCATGAAGTCCACTCCCAACATCTCTGCATGGATCTTGAAGTCCCCCAGCACAATTAGCCATTGGTACTCCAGGGTCACTCCAGCTAGCTCAGACAGGGAAACTGTAGTGCAGCAGGATGGTCAGTACACTAGCTGAATTCTTATTCTGTCCTGGTCACCTACCCTCATGTTAGACTGTGAGATGAGACACCTGGTCAGGGGATGGAATCCCTATAGACCACTGCGACCCCACTTCCCCACCCTCCAGATATCAGCTGGTGCTGCATGGAATAACCTGGTGGAAAAAGCTGGGAGAGATGAACGATCATTTTCATTTATTTATTTATTTATTTTGGGATTTATAAATCACCCATCCCAGTTAGCTCTGGTCGATTTACAGTAAAACACAAGCTGAATGCCTGAACATCTAAAAACACCTAAAAACAATTAGCATCTAAAACATCTAAAAGCAATCGACAATCTAACAGTTCTCAGCTGAACGCCCTGTCAAATAGCCATGTTTTGCAAGCCGTGCAGAAATCTTTTAGATCACGGATGGCTCTTATGTAAGGAGGGAGGGCGTTCCAAACTGATGGAGCGATCACCGAGAAAGCTCTGCGCCGGGTTGATGTTAGATGGGCTTCCTTAGGGCCTGGGACCTGTAGTAGATTCTGATGTTCTGAGCGAGGTGATCTCCAGGGTTGATACGAAGAAAGGTGTTCCCGTAGGTATGCCGGCCCTTGGCCATACAAGACCTTAAAGGTTAGAACCAGCACCTTGTGAGTAGTACGAAATTCGACCGGAAGCCAATGCAGTCAGTATAGGACAGGTGTTATATCGTTCCTCATGGGAGTTCCCATGAGGAGTCTGGCCGCCGCATTCTGTACCACTCGAAGTCTTTGGGTCACCGACAAGGGAAGGCCAACATAAAGGGCATTACAGTAGTCAAGTCTCGAAGTTACTGTGGCATGAACTACTGTGGCCAGATTGTCCCCGGATAAGTAGGGTGCCAGCCGCCTGCCTTGCCGAAGATGGAAGAAGGCCGACTTACTGACAGTGGAGACTTCTGCCTCCATTGTCAATAACGGGTCAAAAATGACACCAAGGCTTTTGACGGTGGTAGCTGGAGAGAGAGGTTTGCTGTCTATAGTGGGTAGCCATGTCTCATCCAATCCAGGATGATCCAGCCACAAGATCTCCGTCTTTGCCGGATTCACCTTCAGTCTATTGGAGCACAGCCAACCTGTTACGGCCTCAAGGCAAGATGTGAAGTTATCGGGAACCGAGTTTGGTCGGCCGTCCATCTATAGAAGAAGCTAGGTGTCATCAGCATACTGATAGCACTCCAACCCATGACTCCGGACTAGCTGAGCGAGTGGTCGCATATAGATGTTAAGTAACAGTGGAGATAGAATGGCCCCCTGAGGGACTCCACACATGAGTGGTGATTTTTCAGAGACCCCCCCATTCCATTCCACTCCACGTAGGAAGGAGTCCACCCAATTTAGGGCAGACCCTTGGACCCCCGAGGCGGTGGTTTAAAAGATCATAATCAACCGTATCAAAGGCAGCTGTAAGATCTAACAATACAAGCAATGCCGATCCGCCCCGGTCAAGCTGATGTCGGAGTTGATCCGAGGTGGCAACCATCGCAGTCTCAGTCCCACGCCCCAAACAAAATCCGGACTGGTAGGGGTCCAGCCAGGCCATGTCATCTAAGAATTTTTGGAGCTGGTCTGCTACCGCCCTCTCAATTACCTTGCCTAGGAACGGAAGATTCAAAACCGGGCGGTAATTGGAGGTAACTGAAGGATCTAAATTCATTTTTTTTCCAATAATAGAAAAAACCACGGTCTCTTTCAGCCCTTCAGGAAAAATTCCTTGCTCAAAAGAGTTATTTAATGTCCATCAGAGTGCCTCGTAACTCCTCCCGGCAGTTCTTGATCAACTAGGAGGGGCACGGGTCAAGGGAACAAGTGGTTGACTTCATTCCGGTAAGAATCTTGTCAACAGCTTCTGCATCAAGTGCAACGAACTGACTGAAGCCAGGCCCATCAAGTGGCCGTGGAACTTCAAGCTCGGCCATTGTATCTAGGGTGGCGGGGAGATCATGGCAAAGCAGCAAAATCTTGTCTGCAAAACCATATTAAAAGCCTCCGAATCCACAGGCTTTAGGACAGTAGGGACCGGGTTTGTCATAGTTTGAATAATTCGGAAAAGTTGGGCTGGGCGAGAATTTGCAGCGGCTATCAACAAGGCATTGTATTTTTTCTTTGCTTCTTTGATAGCATGTTCATAGGCATCTGCACTTGCCTTATAAGCCGACTTCGTTGTTTCATCTTGAGTTCTCTGCCAGACCGCCTCCAGTCGTCTCCTTTCCCGTTTCCTCTCTTGGAGCTCCTCAGTAAACCAAGGTGACCGGATTCAGCGAGGATGGAGAGGACGCTTGTGGGCGATCTCGTCTAATGCATGGGTAATCTGGCATTCCAGAACTCCACCTGTGCCTCGAGGGAAGCATTGGTAGGTTCCACATCTCGCAAAGCAATCTGGAACCTGTCAAGTAGTCTCCACGGGCGGGCCCAGATTGGCTTGGCACCCCTTGGCACTAGGGGGAATAGGAACACCCACCTGAAGCTTCAAAGCATGGTGATTGGACCACGGCACCTCAATATTAGCAGATCTGGCTTCTGGTTGGGCAAAGATGGCGGCAGGTCAGACGTCTTGAGGGCTCCTCAAGGCGCCAACCGTTCTCACCGGCCAGAGGGCGACTCGCGCCCCTATCCCCGGCTGTAACAACCAGCCGTGAGGACGCAAAACCGGGGGACCCCATCGCTGGTTCCAGAAGTCTCCCCCTCCTCAAGAGAGGGGGACTGAGAGGGCCCGGTGAGAATCTCCAGCCAGCGAGCGGGCCGGGAAATGGGAAGCGGGCACAAGCCTGCACATACTGCCAGCCCAGCCCATACAAACTACACCGGGAAAAGACCAACAAGCGGGCCCACCACCCCAGGGACAGAAAAAGGGAAGGAAAGAAGGAGAGAGCCAGACCAAGGGAAAGCGGGCGGCCGCAGAGCAGAAGGCAAGAACACCGGGCGGGGAGAGTCTTAAAGACCCGAGGAGACGGGCAGCGCGGGGGAGAGATCGGGACCGAAAGGTAGTCAAGAAAAGACACAAGGGAAAGAAGGCCCACCCGAGGAATCCTCGGTGAGAATTCCAAACGGCCCAGAAAGAAAGAGGGGGGAGAGACCCGAGACCCAAGATGGCAGCTCACATCACATAGGGGAAAAAACAACAACTTGAAAAAGAAGGAGGCCATACTTGGAAGGGATCTCTTCCGACCCAGGAGAAAAAGGCGCGAAAACAACAGGAAGAGAAGACAACGAACCGCCCAAGCCAGGTAACAAGACGAACGCGCACCGGAAGTGCGGTGGGGAAGGACGAGAGCCGAAGCTGCCGACCAGAGACAAGAGCTGTTTAGCGCCTTCACACCCAGAGCAGACAAAACAGCACACTCCCCCGTGGACCACTGTCAGGCAGAAGCAATATTTCTGAGGGAGAACAAGGATCGATCACACCACCCTCCGCCCCTGATTGAGACCCAAGGAGCCAGAGGGGAGGACGACGGGGAGCCCACAGGCACGGAGACATAAGTTACGGTCCCGGCGGAGAGTCTAACCCCTGAGTGGACACACACAACGACGACTGAGGGTCCCCCCCCAACACAGACCATCCCCTAAGGGCCAGGCGAAAGTAATTGTCAACGTACCAGACACCACAATCAAGACAACACTGCGGGCGTAGTGCAGAGAGATCATAAAAACAGGTGACCAAGCCGACGAAGTCAATCAAGGAATAATGGCAACGCCAAAAATATTCAAAGACGCCAAGGGCGTCCAGAAAAGACTGGCCAACAATGAAGAGACAATGATGAAAGACATCCTAAAAGAGATCCAGAAACTCTCAGAGAAGCAGGATCTGACACAAAGAAAAGTGGACGCAGCAGCGGCGAGACAAGAAGCCCAACACAAATCAGTACAGGATCAATTGCTGGACATTAAATCGGACCTGATAAAGGAATTATCAAACATGAGAGAAGAAATACATTCAATCAGACGAGAGGAAGACAAGATCATGGCATCTCAAGGGAAGATGCAAAAGCGAATGGAAAGCCTAGAAGCAAGAAACGCAAGGTTGGAGATGATCCAGGAAAAGCTGGAACAGAACACCTTGGAGGCTAGGCTTCGCTTCAGAAACCTGCAGGAAGATCCAAAGGATCATTAGCAAACTCTCGTCCACCATCATAGGCAGAGAGGAGGAAGGGATACACCAAGAGATAGACAAAGCATACAGGGTATCCTCCTCATACGCAAAACGGAACAACGTGCCTCGCGACGTGGTGGTGCAGTTTGGCAGAAAAAAAGTCAGAGATGAAATTCTAATGAAACAGAAAGATACACCAACAATATACAAGGGTCAAAGAGTAATTATCTTAATGGAATTCACGGCATCCTCTATCAGCAAAAGGAAAAACTACCTGTTTCTCACAGAGGAGCTAAAGAATAGGAAAATCAGATTCCGGTGGGAAACAACAGAAGGAATAATGGTCACCTATGGCGAACAAAGGCACTGGCTGACCACAGTCGCCAAGGTGCAAGAATTCTACGGAAAACTCCAAAAAGAGTTAGGTTTGGGGACAAACATTCAACCCGGCCAGACTGAAAAAACAAAAAGACGACGAATCTACTCCCCAAATAAAGAGACATCCCTGCCCGACCAGGATCCGCGAGCCCCACCAAAAGGCGCAACGGCAAGGAACACGGAAAACAAGATAGACGAATCGGATCACACAGAGGAAATGCAGGATGTATGATCCCCTACTGCAACTGCTGTGCTTTACCAACAATATTAATGGTCTGAACTCGCCGGCAAAAAGGAAAAAAACATTGAACATACTGAGAAAAAACAAACACGGCATTGTGGCACTGCAGGAAGTACACATCAAAAAAGACCATGAGCACCACCTGAGAAATAAAAGCCTGGGAAACCTGTTCTGCTCACTAGCAAGTGAAAAGAAAAGAGGGGTTGTGACCTACGTCAGCGACAAACTACCAGCCAGACTAGCATTTACGGATCAGGAAGGGAGGATAGTGGGTGTGATGATCGAGATAGGACTGTCCCGTCTACTGCTGTGCAATGTCTACGCGCCGAATGGACCAAAAACCGATTTCGTCCAGAACCTCGCAAAACTCATAGATGACCAGGAATACGACGGCCTGATCATATTGGGCGACCTGAACGGAATAGTTAATCCCCAACTAGATAGGTCTCAACCAATCAAAAAGGCTAAGAAAACAACAAAAGACCCCTCCAACATTTTACCAAAGATCTTCCTGCACCTCATGTCCGACCTATCCTTACAGGATGCTTGGCGGCTCCACAATGAAGGGGAAAAGGACTATACATATTACTCACACAGGCACCAGAGCTGGTCAAGAATAGACATGGTTTGGGCGTCTAACTCTCTGGTGCCGAGAATTTCTCAGATAAGGATACAGCCAAGGGACATGTCGGACCACTGTCCGATAACAGTGGAGCTAAATCACAACCCTCCGTCAAGGCGCTGGAGACTTAATGACAACCTGCTAAAGAAGGAAGAAGACATACAGAAGTACAAAATGCTGACGTTAGACTACTTCAGGAACAATGACACCCCGGAAACAAGTCCGGAAGTAGTTTGGGACGCCTGCAAAGCACTTCATCCAACACAACGCGAGAAGAAATAAAGCGAAGCGAAAAGCACCTTCAAACCAAAATTGCGCAGGAAGAGACATATTTGAAGTTGCAACCAAAGAATCAGGTCACGATAAACAAACTAACCTCATTGAAAAAACAGAAGCACTACTTGGAGCTCGAGCAAATCTCCAAGGAGCTTAAATTCTTAAAACAGAGACACTTCCAGAATGCTAACAAACCTGACAGGTGGCTGGCGAGAAAGATCAAAAAGAAGAAGCAAAGGGGATACATAACCAAACGTAGAGCCGGAGACAAATGGATTCTGGGGGAGGAAGAAATACAAGAAGAATTTCAATCCTTCTACTCGGCGCTATAGAGATAGGTAGAGATAGGAAAGAGGACATCAAGCAATATCTGGAGAGGCAGCCTATGGACAAGATACCGAAGCACTTCAAAGAAAAACTAAATGGGGAAATCTCGGAGACCGAGATAGAGACAGCAATCGGGGAGCTGGACATTAACAAAGCTCCAGGGCCAGATGGCCTAATGGCCAGATTTTATAAATCAATGAAGAGCGAAATCATGCCATTCCTGAAAAAGATTTACAACAGGGTGCTTACGGAGGGAGCATCACCAGAATCTTGGAGGGAAGCAAATATAGTCTTAATTCACAAAGAGGGCACGGACGATGCAAATGTGGCTAATTACAGGCCCATATCGCTCCTCAATATAGACTACAAGATTCTAGCAGCCATTCTAGCCGATAGGCTGAAATCCTGGCTCAGCGTCTGGATAACACCCGATCAGAATGGATTCCTCCCCGGCAGGCAGACCAAAGACAACACCAGAACGGTCATCGACCTGATCCACTACTACGAAGCACACCCGCAAAAGGAAATCGCCTTTCTAGCCCTGGATGCGGAGAAGGCCTTTGACAATTTAAATTGGGACTTCTTCCATCTCCTTATGTCAAAGGCGGATCTGGGCCCTCAATTCCAAAGAGCCATTGGGGCAATATATAGAGACCAAACAGCGAGGGTCTGGGTCAACGGCCATCCAACAGGGAAGATTGCAATTCAAAAAGGAACACGGCAGGGATGCCCCCTCTCCCCACTGATCCTTAGAGGTCCTTCTCAGAGCCATCAGAGCCAATGTACAACTCAAAAGCCCATCAATTGGAAACCACACAATCAAGATCAAAGCATTTGCAGATGACATAATCTGCTTTATTGAAAGACCGGTGGATACCATACAGCTCTGGATAGCAGAAATAGAAAAATTCGGCGAGCTGGCGGGATTGAAAATTAACAAAGGAAAGACGAAGATCCTGACGAAGAATATCTCCAAAAAGCGTCAAGAAAAGCTGGAAAAAAACATCGGGCATGCAAGTCACACACTCAATCAAATACCTGGGCATACACATATCGGCACAGAACAGCCACCTGCAAAGAAACAACTATGAGGTGCTGTGGAAAAAGGTACGAAGAGATCTATCCAGCTGGAAAAATGCCAACCTCTCGCTCATGGGCAGGATAGCGGTGATCAAGATGAACGTACTGCCCCGGCTACTGTACCTGTTTCAAAACCTGCCAATCATTACATCCAACACCATCTTTGAGGACTGGAAGAAAGATATTCTCAAATTTCTTTGGAACTCGAAGAGAGCGAGAATCAAATACACAGTACTAACAGACAGAAGGGTGCGAGGCGGGCTAGAGTTATCCGACCTGAAACTATATTACGAAGCCAGCGGTTTGGTCCACATAAGGGACTGGATCAACCTGAAGAACAAAGAACTGCTAGCTCTGGAGGGCTTCGATCTTCGCACAGGCTGGCACGGCCACCTGTGGTATGGAAGGCAAAGAGCAAACGAACACTTCAAAAAGCACCCACTGAGAGCAGGTCTGATGAAAATATGGGAAGCATACAAGAGAAGATTCTACCCAAAAAAAACCTTGTGGGTATCGCCCTTAGAAGCTTATCAAAGGAATCTACTAGGAAGGAACAAATGGCCGACCTATGAGGAAATGACGGTTAAAGTAGGGGTGAAGAGAAACCTGAAAACAAAAGCTCAAATGCAATCTCAGTACAGATCTCTCACTTGGCTCCAATATCTGCACATGAAGGCATGCTTCCAGAGGGACGAGCAGATAGGCTTCACAGAAGGAGAGCAATTTTAGAACCTCTTACTGAACAAGGAGAAGAAACTCATCTCGAAAGCCTATCTAAAGCTCCTGGAATGGTCAACAGAGACGGAGCAAGTGAAGTCCTGCATGATAAAATGGGCACAAAACATCGGCCACACAATCAGCATGCAGGAATGGGAAAAGATCTGGCGAAAGAAAATAAAAATCACCTACGCCATCGACCTGAAGAAGAACTGTTGTAAAATGTTCTTTAGGTGGTATATGACACCCCAAAAGCTTGACCTGATGTATAAGAACGCCCAGTCCAAGTGTTGGAAATGTGGAATGCAGACAGGCACCTTCTACCACATGTGGTGGACCTGTCAAGAAGCTTCTAAGTACTGGAAAGAAGTACATATACATATCCAAAAGATCCTACAGACCACACTGGAAAAGTCGCCAGAAGCCTGCCTGCTGGGGATAGTGGACGAGAGAGACCTGCCAGATGAGAATGCCGAGCGTCTATTTATATACCTTTCCACGGCCGCGAGGATGGCGTACGCAAAAATGTGGAAGTCAAAGGAAGTGCCTCAAATTGAGGAATGGATAAATAAAGTCCAAGATATTATGGACATGGACAAATTGTCATACTACATAAGTGAAGCGGAAGGAAAAGGATTGCATAGAACGGACTGGACACTCTTCGTGGACTATCTAAAGGCCCGGGCGCCAAGACCAACTTGAAGTCTCAAGTGTCAACTCCCCCACACATAGAAACAACCACACCTTTCCGCTATGTCTTCCTCCCTCCCCTCCTTCTATTGAAAGAGTTGAACAAATGGAACTGAAAGGACGTACCGGAAGCCAACTTACCTCTCCACCCCCACCCCCACCCCCACCCCTTTCCGCCGTCTCTCCCCAAGTCCCTCCCCCCTTCTTTCCAAAAACCAAAAACCCCTTCTCCCCCCCCCCTCCACCAAACCCTCCCCCGTCCCCAGTGTATGTAAAAACCTTAATAAATCTTGTTTTAAAAAAGAAAGAAATGGAACCATAGCACTCTCGCGTCACCTAAGAAGTCACGCGACAGTCACGCCATCTTGGATTCTTTCAGATGCGGCTAAGTAAACAAGCTATCTTTCATTTGGATTCACTTTCACCGGGGGTGCAATGGCACAGACTCCACTGTGCTTGGTGTGTGGTGACATTGCTCCCATTTTCAACCACATATCTGTGTGAGATGAGCTTCTCAAGCTTGACTGCGCTAAAAACTGAAAACAGAGACTGACGGCTGTTGAGCAAGACCTTCGTGTGTGTCTTTCTACCATTCCTGCCAGGATATCTATTTTGTGTTCATCGAAACAGGCCCAGGTTTCACACTAAGTGAGTGTATAAACACATTAAAAAACATATTAACTATAATATTAGCAGATCTCTAATCCAGTCTAAAAGATTAAATCCAATGTGTGTCCGGCTAAAGGAGTGGGGCCGGTTTCAATCAATTAGAGGCCTAGTGTCATCATGGTTGTTACTAGATCCGCAGCTGTGGTTGAAAACAATGAAGCATCAGCATGAACGTTGAAGTCGCCCAGAACAATAAGCTTAGGGAACCTCAAGGCCCACTCCGATATTACATCCTGCAGCTGGGAAAGGCTACCTGCCGGTGTGTTAGGTGCTCGATACACTAGTAGGATGGCTATGTTCTCTCCCACATCCCAGACACCGCCGATACTCTCTCCCACATCCCAGACACCGCCGACACTCTCAATACCCACAATCTTAGGGGTCAGAATGGACTTGAGGGGGTAGCACTCACGCGTGAGTATTCCCACACCACCACCACCATGACCCTCGGTCCGTGATTGATGAAGCATCACGAACCCTGGAGGTGTAATCTCGTATATTGGAACAGTATCTCCCTCATAAATCCAAGCTTCAGTGATACAGGCCAGGTCCACACCCTGATCAAGAACAAAATCTTGAAGAGTTGTCACCTTGTTCATAACGGACCTAGCATTAATCAACATCAAGCATGGACTAGGGTGTAAATGGAGCCCATCATTGATGTTCCTAGGGATAGGGCACAGGGCAGAGATGCAACAAGTCATTAACCGACTCGGTGTATCTCTTGAGTACATAGGCCTGTTCCTAATACCATATCTCCCCCATCATCATCATCAATTTATTATTTCATTAGTCTCCCTTCACCCGAAGTGCTCTGGGTGACTTACATAAAACAGAGTAAAACAGAGTAGACTTTCATAAACAAATAAAACAATTTAAAATTTAGATTACAACTCAAATGCTCTGCCAAAGAGCCAAGTCTTAAGCGCTTGAGTGAAGGACCGCAGGTCGCGGATGGTTCTTATATAAGGTGGTATCGAGTTCCATAGAACTGGGGCAGAGACTGAAAATGCCCTGCGCCTTGTAGTTTCCAGGCGAATTTCCCTGGGGCCTGGTACAGTGAGAAGATTTCCTTGAGAGGGTCGAGGTGACCACCGGGGTTGGTAGGGAGAAAGGTGGTCTCTGAGATACATCAGCCCCTGGCCATACAAGGCCTTAAAAGTTAGAACTAACACCTTTTAGGAGATTCAATATTCAATCGGCAACCAGTACAGACGCTATAGAATTGGTGTTATATGGCATCTTGTGGGGGTTCTAGTAAGAAGCCTGGCGGCTGCATTTTCTACAATACAAATCTTCCGGGTCACTGACAAGGGAAGGCCAATATAAAGTGCATTAAAATAGTCTAATCTTGAGGTGACCGTAGCGTGGATCACCGTGGCCAAGGCCTCCTCCAAGAGATAAGGCGCCAGCTGCCTGGCCTGGCGAAGATGGAAAAAGTACAACTGCACAATCTAGTTACTACCTACTATCAGTAGCACAACACAAAAGTAGGGATTGCAAATAATCGTAATTTATATAGTACTCTCAAATGAGTTTTGACATGAATATATATTTTTTCTATAGTATTCACATATAAGTTTTACAATGGAGGTGCATCTATACAAAGTAATATAGGCTTATAATAAGCAAATAGCAGTCCCGCTACTCACGGTACACCTAAGAGTCAGTACACCTGTATAATATCCACTGTTAAATGCAATCTGTGAGTCTCTGGAGCTGTATTCTTCTGTATATATATAATTTGTAATCCTTGGCCCGATGGCCCTCACAAGCTCATGCTGATCCACGACCTGATGGTCAAATCAAATAGAATGGAGAGTATTTGTAATCCAAGGCCCGATGGCCCAACTAAAGACACAATAATCCAGGACCCGTTGGTCAAATCAAATACTCCGGAATCTACCGGTCACACTATACACACTATGATGAACAACAAGTGAATTTTCTCGATGTAACCGTATACAAACAGGATAACAAATTAGCGGTCAAACCTTACACCAAGCCCACAGCAAAGAATGCGCTGTTGCACTATAAGAGCTTTCATCCTCCTGCATTGAAAAACAATTTGCCATATTCCATGCTCATACGGGCCAAAAGAAATTCTACTGAGGAGATTTATTATGAACAAGAAGCGACGAGGGTAATGGAAAACTTCAGGAAGAGATGTTACCCACCGGATATTATACTGAAGGCCAAAATTAAAGCAGATGCAGCTAATAGGGAGGATCTTCTCACTCCTAAGGTTAAGAAACCTATTGATAGACTTATTTGGCCGATGATGTATACCCCTAAGAGCCAGGAGATATTACGAGTAGTTAAGCGACATTGGCCGCTAGTCTCTGATATTACAGGCCTAGAGAAGTTCCCCATGCCAGCGTATAAGCGTTCAGAAAACATTAAGGACTGGTTTATTTATTTATTTATTTATTGTTTGGTCTTATATTCCGCTCCTCCCTGCAGGCTCGGGGCGGATCACAACATATAAAACAGGCCAACATGTATCAACTGTGTGGCCATACAATAAAACAGGAAACATAAAATCAGAAAACATAAAATCACGCGTCACATCCCGAGGCGCAAGATAAAACACAATAGCATTTCCTTGGATCAGAAGGTATCGCTTGTATACACCAGGCTGGATTGCCTAGGTGAAAGCTAATCCGAAAAGGGCAGTCTTGCAGGCCCTGCGGAACGGGATGAGCTCTGGGATGGCCCGGGTGTCGTCAGGGAGGGAGTTCCACAACACCGGGGCCGCCACAGAAAAAGCTCTTTGCCTGGTAGTCGATAGGTGGCAGGAGCGGATTGATGGCACCAGGAGCAAATTCAATTCCTCCGAACGTAGTGATCTCGGGGGAATATACGGGGCAAGTCGGTCCCTCAGGTACGCAGGCCCTAGGCCGTGTAAGGCCTTAAAGGTTAACACCAACACCTTGAAGGCAATCTGGTACTCGATGGGAAGCCAGTGCAATTGCCGAAGGATGGGCGTAATGTGCTCCCTCAATGGCGCTCCCGCCAGCAAGCGAGCAGCGGCATTTTGCACAAGCTTGAGTTTCCGGATTGTCACCAAGGGAAGACCAACGTAGAGGGCGTTACAGTAGTCCAGCCTCGAGATGACCGTCGCTTGGATCACCGTGACCAGGTCGCCCCTGGAAAGGTAGGGGGCCAGTCGCCTAGCCTGTCGTAGGTGAAAAAATGCCGACCTGCTGGCCATGGAGACCTGAGTCTCCATGGTCAGCAGGAGGTCCAGTTGGACACCCAGGCTCTTAACAACGGGTGACGGGCTTAATCGCTCGCCATCCAGGGTAGGCAACCGGCACTCATCCAGTCCAGGCCGACCAGGCCACAAGATCTCCGTCTTCGACGGATTCACCTTCAGCCGGCTAGCACGTAGCCATCCAGTCACGGCTTCAAGGCATAGATGGAAACAATCGGGTACGGTGTCCTGCCTGCCGTCCATTCTCAGCAGAAGCTGGGTGTCATCCGCGTACTGATAACACTCCAGACCAAAGTCGCGGGCCAGCTGGGCCAGGGGGCGCATATAAACGTTGAATAATAAGGGGGAAAGGATGGCCCCCTGGGGGTCTCCCAGAGACCTCCCCACCCCCCTCCACACGTTGTCCCCGGTCCCGGAGGAAGGAGGCCACCCATTTAAGGGCGGTCCCCCCAACCCCGGAATCGGCTAAACGGTGGGTCAACAGTGTATGATCTACAGTATCAAACGCTGCTGTCAGATCTAACAAGACAAGCAGGGCTGATCCACCCTGGTCCAGCTGGCGGCGAAGTTGGTCTGTAATGGCGACAAGCACGGTCTCCGTCCCATGCCCAATACGGAAGCCGGACTGGAAGGGATCAAGTCCAGCTGTGTCTTCTAAGAACCGCTGCAGCTGATCCGCTGCTGCCCTCTCAATTACCTTGCCTAAAAAAGGCAAGTTGGAAACAGGCTGGTAATTGGAGGGAGCCGAAAGATCTAAATTCAGCTTCTTCAGCAGCGGTCTTACCATTGCCTCTTTCAATCCCCCTGGGAAGACTCCTTGCTCAAGGGAGCTATTTATGATCTTTCCCAGGGGGCCTCGTAGCCCCTCCCGGTCTGGTTGATTAAAACAGACCACGGCAGTCGGAAGACTATTGTGAGTAAATTCAAGGCAGGGACATTCCGATGCGGGCATTGCACCATGTGTGATTTCACGTCGCCCCTGAAGGAAATACAAATATTGGCCATCCCGTATACCATTAAATTGGACCAATTTTTTACGTGCGCTACTGAAAAATCGATTTATTTACTTTTCTGTTTATGCCCTCGCTATTATGTAGGAATGACTCAGCGATCTTTGCGCAAAAGATTAGGTGAACATAAAAGCCCCATTATTGCAGGCAATGAAGATACGTTTCTGTATCGACACTTCAAAACTGTTCATGGGTCGCGACCGGATTTTAAATTTGTAGGCTTACAGCAGGTAACCGCTCTTCCACATGCAGACATCCGCACCGCTTTGTTGAAATGTGAAAGAACATGGATAATCCGAATTAAAAGCGAGCAACCTCTCGGTTTAAATGAAACCCTGAGTTTAACAGACATTTTGCTTTAAGGATAACTGGGATTAGTCTCCCCATGTGAATTTTAATTGCTTTGTGCTGAGATGAGATACTTGAGCAGCTTTTCAGTTTGAGTCCATACCGAATTTGCGGTCTGCACCATTAAGGTGATTTATTTTTGAGCTGAGAGAACAGCGTTGCTATTTAGCATACATGTTGTGAAGAGTGGTAAGTGTATATTATCTCCTACCCTATGTTGCTAACCCGCTAAGAATTGGGATACTATTAAGTATGTCTATATTACAGATATATCATATGCATGTCATTTTATGGGGCCACCCTGTCGAAGAGAGACTCGAAAGGGGTCGGGAACCGGAAAAGGATATACCCGTTGGTGGACAGCCCATCGATTTCTTCTATACAGAGTCACAAGATTGTGATTACAGTGAATGTCCCTACGATATCTGTACATCCACCCAGAGATACCCAGTATAGTGTGACCGGTAGATTCCGAAGTATTTGATTTGACCAACGGGTCCTGGATTATTGTGTCTTTAGTTGGGCCATCAGGCCTTGGATTACAAATACTCTCCATTCTATTTGATTTGACCATCGGGTCGTGGATCAGCATGAGCTTGTGAGGGCCATCGGGCCAAGGATTACAAATTATATACATACAGAAGAATACAGCTCCAGAGACTCACAGATTGCATTTAACAGTGGATATTATACAGGTGTACTGACTCTTAGGTGTACCGTGAGTAGCGGGACTGCTATTTGCTTATGATAAGCCTATATTACTTTGTATAGATGCGCCTCCATTGTAAAACTTATATGTGAATACTATAGAAAAAAAATATATTCATGTCAAAACTCATTTGAGAGTACTATATAAATTACGATTATTTGCAATCCTTACTTTTGTGTTGTGAAGATGGAAAAAGGCCTGTTTGCTGACAGCGGAGACCTGAGCCTCCAATGTCAGCAATGGGTCTAAAACAACACCAAGGCTCTTGACGGTGGCAGATAGAGGTAAAGGTTCTATCGTGTTTGTATTGTGTTTTAACTCTGATATGTCACTTTGTAAGTCGCCCCGAGCCACACTGGGAGTGGCGACTAATAAGTGCGAATAAATAAATAAATAAATAAATAAATAAAAGTGGGCAGCGGACGCAACCAGGCCACAGAATCTCGGTCTTCGCTGGGTTCACCCTCAGTCTGCTGGCACGTAGCCATCCAGTCACGGCCTCAAGGCACATGGTGAAATTATCGGGTACCGAAGCTGCCCCGGGCTCCAAGCACAGAAGGAGCTGGGTGTCATCAGCATACTGGTAGCATTCCAGCCCGAAGCTCCGTACCAGCTGAGCAAGTGATCAAACATAGATGTTAAATAAAAGAGGGGACAGGATAGCACCCTGGGGTACCCCACAATGGAGGGGGGACCTCTCAGAGACTTGGCCCTTCCACTCTACTCGCTGTTTCCGATTTCGGAGAAATGAGCTGAACCATTTAAGGGCCATCCCACGAACTCTGGCTACAGCGAGGTGGTGAGTCAATAGATTTTAATCAACATCAAAAGCTGCAGTGAGATCGAGAAGCACTAGCAGCGTTGATCCGCCTCGATCAAGCTGGCAACAGAGTTCATCTGAGACGGCGACCAAGACAGTCTCAGTCCCATGCCCAGAATGGAAACTGGACTGGAAAGGATATAAGCCGGCTGTATCATCTAGAAATTGCTGCAATTGCCCCACTACTGCCCGCTCAATCACCTTACCCAGAAATGGGAGATTCAAGACTGGGCGGTAATTGACATGAGCCATAGGATCTAAACTCGGCTTCTTCAATAGGGGCGGACCACTGCCTCTTTTAGTCCATCTGGAAAGATTCCTTGCTCAAAAGAGCCATTGATTATGTTCAACAGAGGGCGTCGTAATCCCTCCAGGCAGTCCTTGATTAGCCAGAAGGGGCACGGATCAAGGGAGCAGGTGGTTGATTTTGCTGCAGCCAGAATCTTGTTGACAGCCTCCATGTCTAGTAGGACGAACCGGTCAAGGATAGGGCCGATGAGCGGCCATGGAGCCTCCAGTTCACTCAATGTATTGGCTGCCGTGGGAGAACTCCTGACGAAGCAAGGTGATCTTATTTGTAAAGAACTTTTGGAATGTTCCAGCTGTGATAACCAAATCAGCCGGATCTTGGACCACAGGGGCCGAATTTGTCATGATTCGAACAATTTCGAATACTTGTGCTGGGCGGCATCTAGCCGAAGCTATCAAGAAGGTATATCTTTTTTGGCCTCCTTAATAGCTGACTCATAGGTCTTACAGAAAACCACCCTAGCCTCATCCAACCAGGTCTCTGTTATGCATCCAGAATGAGATCCTGGATGATACCGTGTTTCCCCGATAGTAAGACACCCCCGATTGTAAGACGTATCGGGGGTTTCAGGGGGGTCGGCTAATATAAGCCGTACCCTGAAAGTAAGACGTATTGCACGCCGTCAGGAGCGGCCCCGCCTCCCCCCCGCCTCCCTCCCGGCTGAGGCTGTAAGAGGGAGGGCGAAGCCGAGGAGGCCTCCCCTTGGCCCCTCCCTCCCTCCTACAGTGACAGCCAGGGCGGCAGAAGCGGCGATTTCTCCCGGTTCTGCTGCCCCGGCTGAGGCTGTAAGGGGAAGGACAAAGCCGAGGAGAGCTCTCCTCAGCTGCACCGATTTCCCGCTTCTGAGGCTGGCGTGTCCCTTTAGCTGGAAGTGCGAAGCTGAGGAGAGCTCTCCTCGGCTTTGCCCTTCCTCTTAAAGGTACACGCCAGCCTCAGAAGCGGGGAAATCGGTGCTTCTGAGGCTGGCGTGTCCCTTTAGCTGGAAGGGCGAAGCTGAGGAGAGCTCTCCTCGGCTTTGCCCTTCCTCTTTCCAATATAAGACATACCCCGAAAGTAAGACATAGTGGGGCTTTTGGGGATAAAAAGAAAGTAAGATACTGTCTTACTTTCGGGGAAACATGGTAGCTGTTTCCATTGACAGACCTGGCATTCAACAGCACCACCTTTCATCCATACAAACTGCCATCCTGGGTACTCAGACCTACCATGTCAGGAGACCATTTTTAAACTGCAAGTACTTTCTTTCATTCCCTGGGCTAAATTAAAGGTCTTCCTTTCCCATATCTCCCCTTCCCCAAAATTACTCCTATGGGGATCCCCTTACCTCCCCCATATGCCCCCCCCCCGTCTTCACACGGGCCAGTAGTTGTTTGGTACAATAGTTCATCAATAACTGGCACTCCTCCTCATTCACTCCCCTCCCCCGCCCTGCAATCTCCAGTCCCCTCCACAAACACACACAATCCAATTTCACAAAGTGCAAACACAAATGCTAAATGCTGTAAATTATGTGCTGTTGACTTTTGATAGCTGCTGTTGATCTGAGCAGACAATACTGAAGTAGATGCCTCAGTATAAGGAAGCTTCATGTCTTTTTCAGGGTCATGGTGATTACTACAATACACACTTTGTATATGCAAAGCTTTATGTTCAATGAATGGTTTCTGCAATTAAAGGATTCAGTAGCATAATAGGAAAGGCATATAATTTGTACTAGATCAATCAGATGTCAATCTTGTTTAAAACAAATTCACATAGTCATATGTTACACCCTTGATGGCGAACCTATGACACGTGTGTCAGTACTGACATGCGTAGCCATTACTAGTGACACGCGTGCGGCCAGGGCATAATGGAGGGGGCACGCTCCCTCCACCGGCCTTCTTCCCCCACCCACTTGTGAATGTTGGGAGAGAGACGCTCTCTGGTGTTAGAAAGTGTGTGGGGAAAGAGAGCTGGTGAAAGGTGCACTCTTCCTCCACCAGCACTTGCGAATGCTGGGAGAGGGATGCTCTTCGGCATTGTAAAGTGTGCGGTGGAAGTGGGCCGATGCAGGGAGTGCACTCCCTCCACCGGGACCTGGGCACGCGTACTCTGCAAAAGCCATCTTCCCCCGTGCATTGGCCCATGCGGGAGAGCGTCCCTCTCACATCGTTTGCAAATGTGCTGGGAAAGAGGCCGCCACTGGGGTGCTTCCTGCCCATGGCCCACTGTGCGATGGTGGGCCTCTCCTGGGGGCTGTGCCTGCACCCCTCTGGGGGCCAGCAAGGAGGCTCCAGGCAGTGGGAGAGAGTCCAGTGATTTTGATGTAGAGCTGAAGTGATTGAAGGTACTGCAAATCCCATCATATATTCTACCTCCTTCCCCAAACCCCTCCAATTTTTTGTGGCGCTCAGAATGCTCTTTGCTGGCTGGTGAACTATACATTCACACAACTGCAACTCCCATATGTCAGGGTCTGTTTTCCCCAACCCTCTCCAGTATTTTCTGTTGCTCCTGGCAGTTGTGTATGCCATGTTTGGTTCAGTTCAATTGTTGGTGGAACTCTGAATGCTCTTTGCTGGCTGGTGAACTATAAATCCCAGCAACTACATCTCCCAAATGTCAAAATCTATTTTCCCTAAACTCCACCAGTGTTCAAATTTGGGTGTAATGAATATTTGTGCCAAGTTAAAAAGAACATGTACTGAAACAATGAAGATTTAAAGGGGTATTGGATTTAAAAGGATATTCATATAAATGTAAATGTAGACACGAACTCGATGATGTAGACATTGCTATTGGGTGAAGTCAACCTACATGTGGGTTTTTTTGTCTTTTTAATTGTTTTACCTGGCCTATTGTGGCTTCCTATTGTGATGTAACTTTCCTGCCCCCCCCCCTACCCTACCCCAGCTTCTTTACCTTCGTATCCAAGTGTACTGGTGTTATTCGTTATTGTGAATGTCAATGTTAATGTCATTTTAATCAATAAAAAAACTTTAAAAAAAAAAGAATTTTTGTGCCAAGTTAGGTCCAGATCCATAGTGGTTTGGGTTCACATTTGCTCTCTGGATATAGGTGAACTACATCTCTCCTAAATCACTACCAGTATATTCTGTTGGTTATGTGTCGAGTTTGGTCAAGGGGTTCGTAGGGGACTCTGGTCTGTGGAAGTCAGATCTGAATGGCTGAAGGTACTGCAAATCCCATCATCTGTTGTCCATACTCCCCCAAACATATTGTTTTTGTGATTAATCTCTATGCTTTAATTATATTTAATTTGTAATAATGAAAATCCATCCTAGACATCAGATATTTTCATGACAATTCATAACAGTAGCAAAATTACAGTTACGAAGTAGCAACGAAAATATGGTTGTGGGGTCACCACAACATGAGGAACTTTATTTAGGGGTCACGGCATTAGAAAGTTCGAGGACCACTGCACTAAGGGAACCCACATGCCTGAGTTTGCAAGACCTGAGTAAGGTCTCTTGTTCATGCTATGTGCTATGGGTGCCATTTCCCGCCATTAGATATAGTGGCAACCATCTTAATTTTCGTAAGATACACCACCTTACAGCATAGTGCAGACTCCATTTCACCACTATTACTGTTGTGCATCCTTATTGACCCCTATTTCTGCTTATTAATCCTGCCCTTTCCTAAAAGTCAGTTACATGTGCATATTATTGTCAGTTAGGCTAGTTAACCCCTAATTGCCTGCAGGACTAACAGGTTATCTATAACTCTATCATCTGTCAGTGCCCCCTCCCCGATGGAGAACCCCCCCCCCCAAACCCCCAAGGTTAAGTAAAGAAAGTGATAGTAGCAGTAGCCGACCCTTTCAAGAAACATGGAAGGAGGTGTATGGCATTATAGAAAAAAATGGCAGGTCATTTTGTGTTCTATGTACTGAAACGGTAGTAAGCAGAATATGGAATATAAATAGACATTTTTAAACTAATCATTCCCAGCTCTTGGGGGAAAAAAAGTGAAGATGAAAGGCAGCTACACCTTTATAAGAGCCAATCTAATTCCATCCTTAAATTTGTAAAAGGATCTACAAATTTAACATCTTAAATTTGAGCATTGCTCATTCCATAGCTCAGCATGGAAAATCACTCAGTGAGGGAGAATTTATTAAAGAAACTCTCCTAAGATGTGCACTAGTCCAGTTCTATTTCACGATATGCAGAATAAAGATGCAATTATTAAGAGAATATCAGAGTTACCACTCAGTAGAAATATCCTAAAAGACCGAATAATGAGACTGAACACAAACGTACAACATCAATTAAAGAGAGACATAAGTTAAATAATATCAAGACTAACAAAAGAAACCGACTGACGGATGAACAAAGAAGTCACTAAGCAGGTTAGTTTTATAATTAGTTTTTGGTTTATTAAATACAGTTATATATTACAATTATATATTTTTTGTTATTTAAACTAAATATTGCAAAAAAAATGTCTTGAAGTGACACACCACCCGAAATATACTCGGTCTTTGGTGAATTTTGAAACACCACGCTCAAAAGGTTGCCCATCACTGTGTTATACCCTACTTGCAATTACTTTAAAACCCTGTTTGCTATTTGATGTATTTTGTATTTATCAAAGATTGATATTACTGTTACATGGGTTCAGCCTGGATTACAATGAAAATATTTGCAAAAGTAGCAATTTGATGAGTGAAAACCTCTCTTTTTCCTTGCAGTTTCGCCTGGTTGTAAAGACAGCACTGAAACTACTCCTTGTTTTTGTGGAATACACTGAATCCAATGCTCCATTTCTCATTCATGCAGTGTCCATAGTAGATGGAAAGAGGGGTGAGTAGCTATTATGACTATTATGAGTATCTAGCTTGAGTTGTTTGGAAAAAAGAAAAACTGAGCCTTTGTCATTTTGATACCACAGACCTACTGCAGAAGCCAATCCCCTTTGTATATGTGTTTTATTCTAGGAAATTTTATGGATGTTTTATTGTATGTTTTAATGGATGTTTTATTGTATGCTGTAATCCGCCCCGAGCCTGCAGAGAGGAGCGGAATATAAAATTGAATAATAAATCTAAACTCGGCTTCTTCAGCAATGGAGTGACCACCGCCTCTTTTAATCCCCCTGGAAACACTCCTTGCTGAAGGGAGGTGTTGACTAACTTCAACAGGGGGTCACGTAGCCCCTCCAGGCAGGTTTTCACCAGCCAGGATGGGCACGGATCGAATATGTGTTTAGAAATTACATAAATAGTGTGGAATGAGAAATTAACATTTCAGAGGGGAATTGTTGAAATGGATAGAGTGTATTATAGTGGTGAAATGTGAATTTTTGTGTGTGTGTGTGTATATATATATATATATATATATATATATATATATGGTGCTGTGTCAGAGCAAAGATGCAATGTACACTGCTGGTGCAGAAAGGGTTAACCCGCAGGTTGTGAAGATTGGGAAGTGATGAAGTGACGCGTCTGTGCCAGCGTGCCTTGGCGTTTTGTATAAAAGCTGTGTAATCTGTCCTTGTCGCATGTTGGGAGAGATTGAAGTGGATTGTTTTGTGAGTAAAGAATTGTTTTTGTACTACCGACTCAGCGTCCTGAATTATTCAAGTAGCTTCATAACATCGGCTTATCACCGAGCATACGCTGCTGGCAATCATTATAGATCCCTTCCAGTCTGGTTTCCATGTTGGGCACGGGATGGAGACGGTACTGCTCTCCATCACAGATCAGCTGCACTGCCAGTTGGACCAAAGTGGATCTGCGCTGCTCGTGTTATTGGATCTCACGGCAGCCTTTGACACCGTAGATCATGCACTGTTGATCCACCGTTTAGCCATGACAGGAGTGAGGGGGACTGCCCTTAAATGGGTGGCCTCCTTCCTTCAAGATCGGGGATAACGGGTGGAGTGGTCTCCGAGAGGCTCCCCCTTACGTGGGGGTGTCTGAGGGGGGCATTCTTTTCTCTCTATTATTCAACATCTACATACGACCACTGGCCCGACTGGTGCGTAGCTTTGGTCTGGAGTGTCATCAGTACGCTGATGACACCCAGCTTGTGCTGAGGATGGGGGCAGACCGGACTCCGTACCTGATAATTCCCATCTGTGCCTAGAAGCGGTGACTGGATGGCTATGGGCTAGCCGGTTGAATGTGAATCCATCGAAGACGAAGATCCTTTGGTTGGGCCGCCCGGTGTGTGTGTGTGGGTGCCGGCTGCCTACCCTGGATGGCGAAGGACTATGCCTGTTGTCCTTAGTAAAGAGTCTAGTGGTCCAGTTGGACCCGCTACTGACTATGGAGGCCCAGGTCTCTATAGTCAGCAGATCCGCATTTTTCCATCTGCGACAGGCTAGATGGTTGGCACCTTACCTGTCCGAGGGCGACCTGGCCATGGTGATCCAGGCGATGGTTATCTCGAGACTACTCTACTGTAGTTTTGAGTAGTAGTCTCTACTGTCTCGAGACTAGTCTACTGTAACGCCCTCTACATTGGCCTTACTTTGTCCGTGATCCGGAAACTCAAACTGGTGCAGAATGCTGCAGCTCCTCTGCTCACCGGGCCCCGGTTAGATGCCACATAACTCCCATCCTGCAGCAGCTGCACTGGCTTCCAGTAGAGTACCGGATTGCATTCAAAGTGTTGGTGTTAACCTATAAGGCCTTATAGGTTAAGGGTTAAGGGTGCCGAACCGATTTCGGTTCGCCTGAAGGGACTTATGGAACCAGCCAGGTTCCTGAATGCCCTGAAGGATTTGGAACCTGTCAGCGACTCGCTCGATGAGCTAGTGACCACCTGGAACTGTAAGCTAACTGCCGCTCTCGACGAGATCGCCCCTAAACGCCCTCTCAAACCCCGCAAGCGTTGCTCCCCGTGGTTCACCGAAGATCTCAGGGCCATGAAGCGGGAGAAGAGACGGCTAGAACGCATGTGGAGGAAGCGCCGTGACGGACCTTCGGAATCAGCTTATAAGCTCTTTTTGAAGGCTTATGAGCATGCCATCAAGGAGGCGAAAAATTCCCACTATGCCTCCTTGATAGCGTCTCCAGATTCACGCCCGACTCAATTGTTCAAAATAATTCGGCAGTTGACGATGGTCCCTACCATCCCAAACAATGACGATCGGGCCCTTACCGCCGAGGCTTTTCAGAATCATTTCGCAGACAAGATTGCGATGCTCAGCCGGGACCTCCCTGTCACGGTTGATACAGTACTGGAACTTGAGACTCCGTGGCCCTCCGCCGGGTCCACCTTCGACCGGTTTCGACCACTGGACGTAGAGGTTGTTGACAAGATTGTCGCAGCTCTTCGACCTACCACCTGCTCCCTCGACCCGTGCCCCTCCACGCTGATTCGAGCTTGCGTGGAGGGGTTACGAGGCCCTCTGTTGAATATAGTCAACTGCTCCCTTGAGCAAGGAGCTTTTCCAGAGGTGTTAAAAGAGGCGGTGGTTAGTCCATTGCTGAAAAAGCCGGGGTTAGATCCCGCGGCTCCCTCCAATTACCGCCCAGTGTCCAATTTACCGTACCTGGGCAAGGTAATTGAGAGGGCAGCAATGGACCAGTTGCAGACATTCTTGGATGATGCAACGTGGCTAGACCCCTTCCAGTCTGGCTTCCGTTCGGGTCATGGGACGGAGACCGTCCTAGTCTCCATCACAGACCTACTCCGTTGCCATTTGGATTGAGGCGGTGTTATTGGACCTCATGGCAGCGTTTGATACAGTCGATTACCAACTTTTGACACACGGCCTGGTGGTGGCGGGGGTGAGGGGGACAGCCCTCAATTGGCTGTCCTCCTTCCTTCAAAACCGCCTGCAGCGAGTGAAGTGGAGAGGGGTGGTCTCCGAGGGCTCCCCCTTACATTGTGGAGTTCCTCAGGGGGCCATCCTCTCCCCGCTGTTATTTAACATCTACATGCGACCACTCGCCCAACTGGCGCGGAGTTTTGGGCTGGAGTGCCATCAGTACGCTAATGACACCCAGCTCATTCTGAGGATGGACGCTGGGGTGGAATCCGTACCCGATAATTTCCATCTCTGCCTGGAAGCCGTAACTGGATGGCTGCGAGCCAGTAAGTTGAAGGTGAACCCGGCGAAGACGGAGATCTTGTGGCTGGGCCGCCGGGGGGGAATCCAGTTGCCAATGTTTGACGGCGTGGCGTTATGCCCGCAGCCTCTAGTAAAGAGCTTAGGGGTCCAGCTGGACCCCCAGCTGTCTATGGAGGCACAGGTTGCCTGCGCCTGCAAGACAGTGTTTTACCATCTCCGACAGGCAAAACGTCTGGCTCCCTATCTCTCCTGTTGCGACCTGGCCACGGTGATCCAAGCCACGGTCATCTCAAGGCTTGATTACTGTAATGTGCTGTACATTGGCCTGCCCTTGTCGACGATCCGGAAACTCAAGCTAGTACAGAACGCAGCAGCACGCCTGCTCTCAGGAGCCGTAAGATCTGCTCACGCAATTGCATTGCTGCGCGAATGGCACTGGCTCCCAATTGAATTCCGGGTCTTCTTCAAGGTGTTAGTTCTAACTTTCAAGGCCTTATATGGTTTGGGGCCAGTGTACCTGAGGGAGCGGCTTACCCCATACGTACCCAGAAGATCACTGCACTCAGAAGGGCTCAACATGTTGGAAGTGCCTGGCATAAAGACCTACAGGCTAGCCAGTATGCGGCAGAGGGCATTCGCAGTGGCCGCGCCAACGCTATGGAACCCGTTGCCTGAAGAGACGCGAGCCCTGCGGGACTTGATGACATTTCGTAAGGCTGTTAAGACCTGGCTGTTTAGGCAGGCATTCGGCTCTGACCGGTGCCCGCCATAACCTGCCACCCGCCGCGTCACTTCCGCTACATCACTACTGTCCTGTTACAGTTTTACTGGGGGGTGGGTGGGGGTGGAATTGGTTTTAACGCTGTTTTAATGTTGTTATGTGTTTTTATTGGTATTTTATTGTTGTAAACCGCTCTGAGCTTCGGACTGACCGGTCTACCAAGCTGAAATAAATAATAATAATAATAATATGGTCTTGGGCCTGTGTACCTGAGGAGCCGTCTCTCCCTGTATGTTCCCCAGAGATCACTATGGTCTAAAGAACATAACTTATTGGAAGTCCCTTCTGTCCGTACTTATCACCTGTCCTCTACCAGACAGAGAGCCTTTTCGGTGGCAGCCCTGACTCTTTGGAATGCCCTGCCAGATGAGCTCCAGGGTCGTAGAGAGTTGCCTGCATTCCGAAGAGCCTGCAAAACAACTTTATTTCGGCAGGCTTTCAATCTAAACCAGTGGTTCCCAAACTTTTTTGGCCTACCGCCCCCTTTCCAGAAAAAAATTTACTCACCACCCCCCTAGAAATTATTTTTTTAAAAAAATTAATAGCAAGTAAACAGAAAGATATATGTATTAATGCAGTGGTTCTCAACCTTTCTACCAAACTTGCCTATCTCAGATTGGCCTTTTTAGTCATCAACGCGCTTGTAAAAAGCGTGGGATGAGTCATTCCTAAGAATCTTCGTTCGCGAAGTAATGCCGAGAGAGACTCTCCTTTCTAATGCCATGACCCCTAAATAAGGTTCCTCGTGTTGTGGTGACCCCCCAACCATATTTTCATTTCTTCTTCATAAATAATTTTGCTACTCTTACGAATTCTAATCCAAATATCTAATATGCAGGTCAAAGCGAAGGGGGCAGGGCGGGGCCAAAGAAGAGGGCCGCACAACCCCTCCTAAATAGCTAATTGTTCACCGCCCCCTTAAAGGGGTTCACCGCCCCCCAAAATCTCCTGAGCGTCCCACCGCCCTCTTAGATTGCCTCACCGCCCACCGGGGGTGGTACCGCCCACTTTGAGAATCAGTGATCTAAACTGACCCAATGCAACTAGGTGTACTAGGGGTGACTGTTTGATTGTGGGTTTTAAAATTGTTTTTACTGTTTTTTTAGTGTATTTTATTGTTAATGTTGCCTTATGTAAACCGCCCCGAGCCAGTTGGGATGGAGTGGTATATAAAATTGAAGTAATAAATAAATAAATAAGAGCAGCTATCCCCTGTCTAAACAAGAAACAGCTTTAGTCAGCAAAGGTTTTTCTTATGTAGTTTCTCCATGCTGTGTAGATTTAGACATTTGGAAGGACTTAGCTGGATTGTTTCGCACTATACGCCTTAAAGATTTTTTTTGCCAATAAACAGACTACTTCAGCTTACTCTGAGCATCAATCCAAATCTAAATTTAAAACACCTAGTAAGTTTACACCCACCATCATACCGAACAACCCGAGAGTCTTTGAGGATACAGTCCTGAGAGAAGTGCAGAAAATAGACCGTAGAGGTGACAAAAAACACAGGAACTTAACTCCTGCTGAAATACAGACCCTTAAAACATTTGGGACACATCCTGAATTGGTCTGGAAAAAAGCAGACAAAGGAGGAGGCGTGGTACTGGTAAATCACAGTGACTATATAAATGAATGTACCCGCCAACTGTCTGACCCCAAGTTCTATAAACCTCTAGACCACGATCCATCTAAAAGGTACGCTAGCACTATCTCCTCCATAATCCATGAAGGATTGTGTCACAACGCGGACCCAGACTCCACCCCGTAATCACACACACACAGACAATGTCAATTAACTATTTATTAAGCACAAAATTAGAAGCAGGTGAAGAAGGTAAAATGTCCAAAAAGTAGAGATCAAATAGTCCAAGGTAAAAAGCAATCAATGTTCAAAGGTATCCAAAAAGCAAGTATCAAAAGCAAGGTCCATAAAAACAAAGAGAATCAAGCAAGGCAACTTAGTCCGTGGTAAACAAGGCAATCCAAAGTTCATGGAATCAACAGGGTCTCAAGGTGGTTCTTGGCCAGGCAAGCCAGACTCTAGCTTCCAGGAAGACAGCAAACTGCTACGTCTCTCCATTTCAGACATGGCCACCAAACCGAGGAACTTTCCCACCGAGTGACTACTTAATTCCCCCCTTTGTGGGACCAGCGCCTTTCCAGGCCTCGTTTCCAATCTTTCCTTGTAGCTACAATACTCCCCCTTCAGTCGAATCTCCGCTCAGGAATGGCACCATCTGTGCCGTTATCTTCCTGGGAAACTGGCTCGGCCTCGGCTTCCATGTCCTCCGCCACATCTGGTGAAAACAGCCTTTCCTGGGAACCGAAACCTCACGGTCTCTCATATTCCGTATCGGGTCCGGAATCAGGAGAACCTTCGTCATCAGAGTAAGCCTCCGGCCAGGTGTCTTCCCATTGCAGGCTGTCCGTTGGTGATGTGGATCCATCATCCCCTGCATCACCTTCATCTGGATCCAAAGCAAACGGAACCCCTGGGGCCGGAACCTGCCCCCCCTGCTGAGGTGGGGGCTGATTTGCACCCGACCCCCCCGGGTCAGATGGGGGCAGAGTTGCTACAGATTGGCCTTAGGATACATTACAGAACATACTGCTGAATATTTGATAAACCCATCACCAAAAATTCCAATATTTCATACTTTACCAAAAATTCACAAACCACAGCGTCCCCCGGTGGGCAGGCCAATTGTATCAGCCATTTCCAGCCTATTGGAGCCCATTTCCAAATTTTTGGAAGATATACTACATCCATACGCTGAGGACACTCCCACTTTCAAAAGATTTCATCCAAAATGTTGGAAGGTTTCCAAACATGCCCCAACGATTACTTGGTGACTGCCGACGTAGTCTTGCTTTACACACACGTTCCTCTTGAAATAGCTAGGAACATCATAGAGGATATTCTAGATACTAGGGAGAATAAGAATGATCCACCTACCTATTTTCTACTAGAACTTGTAGATGTGATATTTGATTACAACTACTTTATGTTTAACGGTAAATTTTACATGCAAATAGATAGTGTAGCAGTGGGCAGCAGTGTGGTCCCCACCATAGCGAATATTTTTATGATACACTTGGAAAAACGCATGCTATTTGCAGACACTCCCAATGTAATAGTTTCTGGAATTCGTAAATATTACAGGTACATAGACGACCTCTATTTTATCATTCAGTGAGACCAAAACATGGCAAAATTTGGTACTTGGCTAAATTCATGGCATGATGCCATTACATTTACATATACACATGACCATAATCAATCAATATTTGAATGTCACTACATATATCTCACAATCCACAATGCATGTTAGGAACTACAAAAAAAACCCATACAAAAATGCACTGCTACATTACAAAAGTTATCATACACACACTTTAAAGAATAACCTACCCTTCACGCAGTTACTAAGGCTAAAACAGAACTGTACCACAGAGACTCACTATCAACAGGAAGCTAACAATCTTTTGAAGAACTTGACTCAAAGAGGATACCCCAGTAGAATCTTCAACATTGCTAAAAACAAAGCTGACTCCACTGACAAATTTACTCTCCTTCAACAGAAACATAAACCTGACAACAAACGCACAGTATAGCCTCTCACCTTGAGTCCACAAAAACAAAAGATAATTTAGATTGTCAGGAGATACTGGCCACTGGTCTCCGCCATACCAGGCTTGGAGGAATTTCCCATAGTAGCTCATAAAAGAACTAAAAACATAGGTGACTTTCTTTCTCACACCAACATAATGCAACCCCAAATCAAGAGTGCTCTAGCAGTGGGAACCTTCCCTTGTGGAAGGTGTGCTATTTGTAAGAATATTAACCAACAAAAGACAGTTACCAGTACCACCACTTAGACAGAATTTAAGTTAAGATTTTGGGCCAACTGTCAATCCAGTGAAGTCATATATATTTGTTACAATGTGGTTGTAACAATGCAATACATGGGTTTCACCTCTAGGTGTCTCAGAGAACGTGCAGATGAACATAAATAAAAAATTAAACATAAAGCTACTGATTCAACATTATACCGGCACTGTACTGAACTTGGGCACTCTTTTGACCATATTAAGATCCAGGTACTTGAAAGGGTTAAAAGCTCCATGCACATAGATTACATCAGCTTCCTTAAGAAAAGATAAACCAGCTGGATCCTTCAATTAGCATCAGAAAAAAACAATGGAGGACTTAACAATCCTTTAAGTATCAATGCACTTCTTAATAAGTAATTAGGAGGCTGCCCCTTTAAAATCCGTCCGTTGTTCGCTACAATCTCACCATTTCCATCAGATGGGATGGTCCGTCCTCTGTGCCGACTGACACTTCATGAATGGTAAATATCGCCCCTTACTTTTGCACCGTTCTATGTGGTTTTCATGTGAAACTTATGATATTGATATTACTTTAAGATTGCTTACCTTTGAGGACGACACTTCTTTGTGAACCACTGCCCTGAGGAAGTCTTGGAGAGAGATGAAATGGCCCGTTAACCGGCTCCGGAGAGAGCTCCTGCCGTAGGCAACCTCGCCCGCAGCACGCCTTTGGCGTTCGCCGCTCAGGAGCTTTGTTTACATCCACGTGGCTACCTTTGGATTTACAATACTGCTCCCCTTTGAATACACTTTGGTCAGCGTGCCTTAGAACTTTGACTCTCCCTTTTACAGAACGCCCCTTGGCGTTATCCATTTCGGACTTTGTTTATGTTCATGCTGCATTCTTGGAGCTACTTTACTATTATTTACCGCGTCACTGGGATATAAAGACTCACTTCCCTCCTCGGATTACTCCTCGGACTGCTTTTGTTCCACCGTGACTCATACCAAACTTTGCAATCTTGAAGGTACTTTATTTTGAGTGAGAACCGAAGCGTCCTGTTATGACAGTGGATTCCTATTACTATTGTGATTCATGTCTAATTTAGAGATAATATACAAGAATCCTAGTCTTCCCATGATTTAGATATGATGAATATGTGTTGAACTCTATGTGCTGAACTCAATGTGTTGCCATTTTCGCTATACGTTCCTCCAGGAGGACCATTGGGCCAGGCTGTGGGGAACCCAATCCACGCACTGTAGCTGTCACTCCTTCCTCCTGTGCGGTCCCGATCAGCATGCCATCGGTTTTGGGGCTTTGTCCGGGGCAAGGCTGCTTAGTCCCTGCCTGGGGCTTCTTCAGCTAGATATGCTGTATCTCCCGAAGCACCTCTTCATCTTCCACATCTATTCTCCAAGAGGCCTATGTTGGTTCCCCTTGGTCACTGCCTGCTCTGGCCGAGGCTTTTTCTCTCTCCCCCAAGTGGTGCCTCCCCCCCCCCCTTCGGTGCTGCTTCCTCCTGGAGACTCTCCGTGGTGGCTGGTATAGCCGGGGCTGTTTCTTCCTGTCTCCACCATTATTCAATTCAATTTTCAATTTTATATTCCGCTCCTCCCTGCAGGCTCCCATCCCCTGGCTGACCCTTCACCTCCGTTGCCTGGAATCCTCCTTCTTCAACCTTGGTCTCACCGCAGGGAGCGGGACAACTCAAGGGCTTTCAGCTTTCTCCTGTCCAGGCATCCAGTTGGGATGGGGTCTCAACAGCACACACGGGGTTGCTCTCCAGGGGGTCATTGCACTTAGCACTAGGTTGAGACTCCAATCCAACAGGGAGGGCCTCTGCTGGGAATATTCTCACCAGCTGATGGCAAATATTCTCAAGGGCCTTTTCCATGGCGCGCACATGCCCCATTGCAGCTTTGGGGAACAGGGTGCTCACTCTCACAGCACTCCTCACCCCACGGCAGCAGCTTCTGTCTGCGTAGCTAGGCCACCTCCTTAGGCATAGGTTCTCTCTTTGGGTCCCATACCCTGAACATGAAGTTCTCTTCTACAATTTCAAAAGGGACCATGTCGTCCTCACTCTCAGAGGCCAGGTCGTCTTCCTCATCACTTTCGAAGAGCAAGTCTCCTTCATGGCCCTCAACAGCCATTGGCGTCCACACCCACTGGCTCTTCCACATCTCTTTACCCTCACTGCGGCCGCAGGAAAGGTGTTGGGATTCCTGGCATTCTGTCAGGACTCAATCCAGCCGGATGAAATGACTCACAGAAGTAATCTGGAATTCATTCAAAACTTTACTGAATGAGACCATAATGCTTAATGCCAGGAATAAACACACCCACACCCAGCATTCTTTTATATACACGTACCAGACATGGAGCAATCAATCAAGCAGTGTGTTCACGCCCCCTCCCTTTGGCGCCAAACTTGTGTGCCAAGGCTGTAACGGTCCTTGGTTTCCATCTCCTGCAGCTGCCCTATCTGCTGTAGAAAACTGTCAGAACTCCAAATCCGGAGTGTAAGGTTCCAGCCTCCCAGCCTTAGCTTGAAGGCTGAAAGCCGAAACCTTCCAAGGCCGCAGCACTCATCACACCACCTGAACATACTATCACCAGATGAAACACCTGTGGATTTAGCCTTGGAGAGAACCGTTGCCCAAAGAATCTGGGCGGGAGGAAAACGCGGGCCTCTGTGCTGGGAGGGGACTGTTGTTTTGAAAATGTTATTTAAGAGCTGGGCTTGGCTGTGCCGCCCACTCTCGGCTTGGTCCTGTCTTGATGCCTTCAGTAAACTTATATCTGATATCCGAGGTCTCCTCGTGAGTTAATTTGGGATTGCTGCATTGATCCATTACAGAAAGCCGAGAGTAAAGACTTGCTATTTCCACGAGTGTGGGGGTAAGCAAGCAATATGGGCCCAGAGAAGATGGCGCGTGGAACCAGAGGAAGTCTGGGTTCCTCTCGCAGTCATGGAAGAGGCCCCCCAGTACAGGGTGTGGGAGTCAGAGGACGACTGGGCCTCCTTTGAGCTAATGGAAGGTGACCTCGCCTATCGCATGTGGGAATGCGAGGAAGAGGAAGAAGAGGCCTGGGGGTACGAGGGCCTAGTGCCGGTGGATCCCAAGAGAGGTGAAGCCTCGGCAAGGCAGATGGATGCCCCGGGAAGAGCCTCGGAAGCTGGTGACAGAGAGAGCCTCATCGGGAGGGAAGTGAGCGAGGACCCAGCGCTGGTAGATCCCCAAAGAGGTGAAGCCTTGGAGAGGCAGCTGGATGCCCTAGAAAGGACCTTAGGGATCGGCCCGCTCCAGTGGGAGGTGAGTGCGGACCCAGCATTTCCAAGTCCCAGCCGAGCGGAGATTCTGGTCATGCGTGTGGCGAACGTGGAGAGGTTCCTGGTAGAGATGCGCCAGAAAATGGATACATTGTTGCCTAGGATAGTCTCCCCCACACGTGTGGAGCCCCAAAAAGAGCCCAGCATCGCAGAAGGGGATGAGGGCCCCGCGTCTGGAGCTGCAGTGGGAATTGCCGATGAAGCTGAGGTGCCGGCTGTAGAGGCAGAGATGGGGAAGAGAACCCAGGACGACCCAGAGTGGGATGACGCCCTGGAGCCAGAGATAGAGTGGCAAGGAGAACCCCAAGCAACGAATGGCCGTGAAGTTGCCAGTTCGCCAGAGTCCCAGGGAACCCCCACCGTGCCAGCAGACCATCCTGAATGTGTGTCGGATGAAGGAGCGGCAGAAGTGAGTGGGTTAATTGGGAAAGGTGAGGGGGAACGCGGTGGTGAGTTTGTGAAACTTCCCAAGCCCCAAGAGCAGCCAGAAGCTGCAAAGAAGCCTCCACTTTCTTCCTTATCAGTGGTTGCTAAGGAACCGCATTCCGATGGCAGAGAAGGAAGGGAGGAGTGCGGAGCAAGCCAAACGCAGGAGAGAGTGAAAGAGGAAAGTTTAGAAAATCTGGCCGTGGAGGAATCTGTGGCTGAAGAAATACAAGCGGGAGAGACGGGCCGGGAAGATGCCTTGGCCCCCCTTCCTTGGGAAGAAAAGCCTGTCGGCTCAGAAGCGGGGAAGGGAAAAGGCTATGCTGCTTCAGGAATGAAAGAGGAGCCGGAGTTTCAGCAACGCAGTGTGAATGTGCTGGGGGAGTCAATGCTGTTGGAAGCAGGAGAGGGGGCCCCTCTCCCCCTCTCGGGAGCCAATGAAGAAAACCAGCTCAACATGACAGCCGATCGCAGCCTTGAAGATGAGGTGAGCGGAGAGGAAATGTTTGCTTCCCTTCCTGGAGAGAATGGATCCAGAGAGCAGAAAGGGACGACCCAGTTCGATGGAGAAGTAGTGCCAGAGGCTCAGCAGAGCAGCTCGAGTGGGCCAGGAGGAAAGGAGAAGGCCCAGCAAGCAGAGGCGAATGAGGTGGCCTGGTCGGTGATGCGGAGTGAGCCCGGAGGAGCAGCATGGTGGAGTGGGGAGCTGATTGCAGGGAAAGGGGGGACGCCAGGTGTAATGCCCATTCTACTGGGAGGAGAGATATACCTGCAGCAGCTAGAGCAAGAAGAAAAACTCTTTGAGACTGGTGCCCTAAAGATGGAGCCGGTGAGCCTTTTCCCCGGGGATTGGAGTGAGCCAAGACAGTGTGACCTGGTCTTCAGCAAGGACTTGGTGGGTGCAGAGTTACAAAGCTCATCAGAAACTATGGGACTAAAAGTAGGGGCCAAAATGTCAATCTCATTCAACAAGAACTCTGAAATGTGTATGTGTTTGAGGTTGGTGGGAAATGTCTGCAACGTCCTGGGGGTGTTACGGTTACTCAAAAAGTTATTCCCAGTAGGCGGGGGGAAGCCCAATACCGGTGAAATGGAACTTAGAGTCAGGATTACTTGCCAGCCGAATTATGGAGGAGGCCAGGTTAAACGCGTGTCCCCAAGGGAAAATGGGTGATGTTACCTGAAGGAGGATTGAACTTTAGAACCGGGTTGAGGAGAAAAAGACAACACCGGTTACCAAGGAGTATAGTATTGAAGCAGCCAAATTAAGGAGTTATGGAACTCCAAGTAGCAAATTTACTTTTATCAAAGCTACCTGAACGTGCGGGTACAAGGATGAGGGAAAACTCACGACAACTGTGAAGTAGGTGAAATCAAACGGGTTTATTGATGGCACCAGCTGGTGGGCTTCTGCCAGCAGAACACGCTGCAATCAGGGGCAAAAGAACCCCGTCACTCTCAATACAAAAACATTTATACCCCAATGGAGGCATTTCAGTTAAGCCCACCCCTTCTTCATGGATCTTGTACAATCATAATTGGCTGGTTTTTACTGGTGTTTTCATGACATCTCATTAATCCAATAAACCATTGCATTTCCATTTGCATCACATCTCAAAGTCCCACCTATGAATGAGAACAATAGTCATTTCTATGTTAGTTCTTTCTCACAGTACAGCTATCAGTGCTAAGACTCTTGTGTTCTTAGTTTGAAACATTTAGCTTCCAGGCTCCGTGCCAGCAACGGAGGGGGCCAAACTCTCCACTCATGCGCAGTTCTTTCCCATATTAGCATTAAGGTTTTTCATAGCACATCCTGTACTGTTTCATCAATCTAAGCCTATGTTATCTCACATTAGGCACAGAGTGCATCAAGAAGCATAAATCACAGTGTTATTATCACAGTGCAAGTGCCTGCCTGATTCTTGGCACAGGAACCCACTTTTCAAAGACACGTGTGCAGCATCACTCTCTGACTGTACTCCTGCACGGAAAGTACCAAAACCTGCTTTAGTATAGATGTGAAATGCAAGCATTAAATGTTAATAAAACTGTTTATATAGAGATAAGAAAGTGTGAATGAATATAGTTGAGTTGATATGCTGGTATTATAATGTGCAGGGACTAGGGCATAATAAGAGGACTTTGCATGACTGTATTGCTTTATTAAAAATGCTTATTAGAACTGGTTATGTAGAAATGCGTGGTCAGACCGATTGCATTACGTAGATGCAGATAGGTGTTGAGAATAGAGATATTGTAAAGTGATGTTATGTTATTGCAATGTATTATTACTATGGACAGAATATGGATGACCTGATAAGAAAATTGTGTATAGTGATGTTCATGCTGTTAGATATGTTGATGGGCCAGGATGCTTTAAGAACTTTGGGGGGTTGATAACGACATGAAACATTATTTAGAATTCTGTATTAACTTGCATTATGATGGTCTAATGTATGGAAATGTATTGTGGGTGGTTAAGATATTTCATGACTTTGGGGGGATACAAGTGTGAGGGTTTATACACACATAACAAGTCACAAGGTTGTGACAAATGATGTGAAAAGGGTGTAGGAATGTGGAGCTTTAAATAGACACAACATGGAGGTTCAAAGGTGTGCTCTGGGGATTTAGGATAGTGGAGAAGTGAATGTGAGGTTCCCACGTGGGGAATCGATAGGATAATGTTGATTTAGGGAAGAGATGTACATCTTCCTTGCAGAGTGTTCTGTGAGGGGTTGGTTTGGAACATACAGCCACGTTTGCATAGTATTGTAGATTGGTTTGGAAATTAAGGTTTATACAATGGATTTGTTATGGGGGTGATAAGCGCAGATGAAATTTCCTGTGCTGATTTTTGCTGATGGTTTGAATTGATTGTACTGGGTTTGTTACATTTAGAGGTGATGAAATTCCTCTTCAGATGGATCGTAATTAAAACGTAAGGATTTAAAATATCTTTCCTGTGTATGTGGTGTACAGTTGTTTGGATATAGCTGATTGCCCAGCATAGGTTAGAGCAGACCTGAGATGTGTTGACCGGGGAGGTCGGTTATGTCAAAGGGTGACGAATAGTTTGAAAAGTTCCCAGAGAGAAATAATTCTCAGTGGCCTGGAATAGCAATAAGGAGCTGGATACGAATAGAGTGCGGAGGTTGTACCGAGGGGTTTTGTGGTGCAAGTGAAATAACTATGGTTAGGGGTTAGACATTTAGACGATAGAAAAGAATAATAAGGAGGCAGAGCAAATAAGTTGATATTTGCCTGGGCATAAATTGGTGATGGGATTGAAGTGTGCCAGGGGAGGAATACTGATTGAGGTTCTTGCAAACGGGGAGCGTATGGTAAATTGCAGGCCTTCAATATATGGGCCTTGAAGGGTGTAAAGATTGATGGTTCAATTAGTAGATAGCGGTAAAGTGTGATGGAACACATCCATGAAGTGACAATTGTTACAGACATGGAGCCAAATAATTAAGTTTGTTTTGGTCGACCAGCATAGGCTGGGTCGGGTTGTTCTTGATGGGTGGATTACTTTGGTGGAAGTGTTTAGAGTTAATTGGGTTAGGCCTGAGATCAGATGGAAGTGTGCCAGTTGCTTTAGATTAACTGGAGATATGGAGTTGGTATTACAATGTGGTGAAAGAGAAGATTTACTTCGATTTGTGTTGTTAAGGTCCTTGCTTTGAATGAAAGAACAGGAGGTGGTGGGTCTTAATGCTAGATTAGGTTTCCAATATAGCTTTTAAAATATTGAGGGATTAAGGCAGTTCTGCTTTGTGTCATTGGATTTGGAGTGATATATCGGTTAGCGCTTGGAATAGGTGAGGGGTAGTGTTGAAGGCTGAAAGCCGAAACCTTCCAAGGCCGCAGCACTCATTACACCACCTGAACATACTATCACCAGATGAAACACCTGTGGATTTAGCCTTGGAGAGAACCGTTGCCCAAAGAATCTGGGCGGGAGGAAAACGCGGGCCTCTGTGCTGGGAGGGGACTGTTGTTTTGAAAATGTTATTTAAGAGCTGGGCTTGGCTGTGCCGCCCACTCTCGGCTTGGTCCTGTCTTGATGCCTTCAGTAAACTTATAGCTGATATCCGAGGTCTCCTCGTGAGTTCATTTGGGATTGCTGCATTGATCCATTACACGGAGCCTCTCACCTTGGCTACGGATTTTGGGTCGTGACAGGAACAGGGTCTCATAAATCACCGAAGTCACGGAAAAAGATGAGAATGGATGCTTACCTTCCAAATTCCTCAAACAACAACAACAACAGGAACTGTGAGCTGATAACACCTTCAGTAAACTCACTTAATGTTGGTTCCCTCCTCTCTGACCAGGAGTCAAGCCCAGGACAAATGCCAGAGGTTGATGGAGATATGGTTGTTTGAGCTCTCCGGGGTATCAGTCCCTCCCTAGACCATGATATTCAGAAATATTATAAGATATGTTTGCTGTCAGTGAAATCAATCATGCTGATTTTGAACAGACTGGGTCAAATTTCACACCAAATCCAAAGGCAATTGACTTGCATCCCCCACAGTGTTTTCAGGGAATTGAGTCGGCAGAGATGCCCAGGCTGTAAATCACAGGCATAAACCAACAGTTGAAACTAAGGCATGCCTCATTCTACAAAAACAAAAAAAACCCAGATAGTGTTGCAGTTCGACAAAAATGCTTTGGGCTGGAGCCATAAACAACAAATTGTGAAATCACTGGCTTATTTGCTCAGAACTGAGCCCAAACTCATTGATTTAAATGATCACAATTTCCTTCAAACACAGAATGGTGTAAAATGAATCCTACTTACCTTCAATTCCCTTGAAATGCCAAAATGTCTAGCTCAAATTAATGACATCTTATGGAACAGGCATAGTATAACTATCAACATGGTATTTAAGGATTTGACAGTCTATAACCTCATTCCTCAAAATACATTAGATACACAAAGACAAAAAAGAAATGTAACACAGAAGATGGGGCAATGCTGACAGGGGATAGGGAAAAGGAAGAACTACATAATGCTTTCTTTGCCTTGGTCTTCTCACAAAAGAAAGTCATCTTCAGCCTCAGCAAGATGGAATGGATGAGGGATTAGAGGACATCCAACCCCAAATTGGGAAACAAGTCATTCAGCAATACCTGACTGCAAGTTCAAGTCCCCAGAGCCAGATCAACTACACCCAAGAGTATTGAAGGAACTAGCGGAAGTCATCTCAGAACCATTGGCAATCATCTTTGAGAGTTCTTGGAGAACGGGAGAAGTTCCAGCAGATTGAAGGAGGGCCAATGTGGTTCCAGTCTTCGAGAAGGGAAAAAAGGATAACCCAAACAATTACCATCCGGTCAGCCTCACATCGATACCAGGCAAGATTCTGGAAAAGATTGTTAAGGAAGTGGTCTGCAAACACTTAGAAACAAATGCGGTCATTGCTAATCGTCAACATGGATTTATCAAAAACAAGCCATGCCAGACTAATCTGATCTCTTTTTTTCAATAGAGTTACAATCTGGGTAGATGCGGGGAATGTTGTGGATGTAGCGTACCTGGATTTCAGTAAGGCCTTCAACAAGGTCCCCATGACCTTCTGGCAAACAAACTAATCCAATGTGGGCTAGGCAAAACTACGATGAGGTGGAGCTGTAATTGGTTAAGCTGACAAACCCAGACAGTGCTCACCAATGCTTCCTCTTCATCCTGGAAATAAGTGACGAGCAGAGTGCCGCAAGGTTCCGTCCTGGGCCCAGTCCTGTACAACATTTATTTATTTTATTTATTATTTTATTTATTTTATTTATTTATTATTTTGATTTGTATGCCGTCCTTTCCAACTGGCTCAGGACGGTTTACAGCATATCGAACTACATCAAAAAAGCATCTCAAGCATAAAAGGAAGCATCTCAAGGAAGCATAAAACAATACAATAAAAACAAGTTAAACAATATTCTGCTGTAACCAAGAGTGGTCGAAGACTGAATGCTCGCCGGAACAGTGCTGTTTTGCAAGCTTTCCAGAAAGCCGGTAGCTCGTTAACTGGTCGAACTTCAGGCGGCATAATGTTCCATAGGTAAGGTGTTGCCACAGAGAAAGCTCTCTGTCTTGTTGACGACAGGTGAATGGTTCGCAGGGAAGGGATCTTCAGAGTGAAGAGATATCTGGGGAACACATGGGAGTAGGCGATTCCTCAAGTACACCGGCCCCAGACCATGCAAGGCCTTAAAGGTCAGAACCAATACTTTGAAGATGATCCGGTGCTCAATTGGCAACCAGTGCAGTCGCTGCAGAGTTGGAGTGATATGGGCCCTGGCCGGCACCCCGGCCAGGAGTCTCGCTGCTGCGTTCTGCACCAGTTTAAGCTTCCGGATGACTGACAAAGGAAGACCAATGTAAAGGGCGTTACAGTAGTCTAGCCTCGAGATGACCGTCTCTTGGATCACCATGGCTAGTTCATTTCCGGTGAGATAGGGTGCCAGCCGCCTAGCCTGCCACAGGTGGAAAAAGGCAGATCAGCTGACAGTGGAGACCTGAGCCTCCATCGTCAGCAGCGGGTCCAACTGGACCCCCAGACTCTTTACTAAGTGTGACGGGCGTAGTGCCTCACCGTCCAGAGTAGGCAGCTGGAGCTCACACCCACCTTGATGACCCAGCCAGAGGATCTCCATCTTAAATGGGTTCACTCTCAGCCGACTAGCTCGTAGCCAACCAGTCATGGATTCAAGGCATTGTTGGAAACAATTGGGTACAGAGTCTGGCCGGCCATCCATCCTCAGCACCAGCTGGGTATCATCCACATACTGATGACACCCCAAACCAAAACTCTGCACCAATTTGGCAAGTGGTCTTTATTAATGACTTAGATGAAGGGTTAGAATGCATGATCATCAAGTTTGCAGACAACACCAAATTGGGAGAGATAGCCAATACACCAGAGGACAGGAGCAGAATTCAAAATGATCTTAACAGATTAGAGAGATGGGCCAAGATGAACAAAATGAAGTTCAACAGTGACAAGTGCAATATACTCCAGTTAGACAGAAAAATTGAAATGCAAAGATACAGAATGTGTGGCTCAAAAGCAGTACGTATGAAAAAGATATTGGGGTCCTCATAGACAACAAGTTAAACATGAGCCAACAATGTGATGCAGCGGCAAAAACAGTCAGTGGGATTTTGGCCTGCATCAATAGGAGTATAGTGTCTAGATCCAGGGAAGTCATGCTACTCCTCTATTCTGCCTTGGTTAGACGAGACAACACCTGGAATATTGTGTCCAATTCTGGTCACCACAATTGAATTCTGGTCACATATTGACAAGCTGGAATGTGTCCAGAGGAGGGCGACTGAAATGATCAAGGGTTTGGAGAGCAAGCCCTATGAGGAGCGTCTTAAAGAGCTGGGCATGTTTTAGCCTGAAGAAGAGAAGGCGAAGAGGAGACATGATAGCGGATGTCAGGTGGTGCAATACCAGCTAAACAGAGTAATTTCTCCAGTGCTATAGGGCGCAGACACCCCGTGATAATGCAGTATGTCTCATTAAGAGCCACATCCACTGTTTTAGCATGGTGGGATGTGTTCCGCACTGGGCATGCATACTCAGCAGGAGAATAGCAAAGTGCAAGGGCAGATTTCTTCACTGTATCTGGTTGTGATTCCCAGGTTGTGCTAGTCAACTTTCGTATGATGTTGTTTCTAGCACCATATATATAATTGAAGAATACTGTTATTACCACAGCACAAAAGTAAATAAGAACCTTGAAAGAACACAAGTTCTATATCTTAGAATATTTTTTTTACAATAATGACCATATACAACACAGTAATAGTGTCTATTATCCAAAATGTAGCAATTATTTCATGAATCAAAAGTCCATAATATCATAAAGTATAGTCACACGACTGTAGAATCATCAAAAGTGGAGCCAATTCATGTGCGGTAGAAGCCGGGTTGACGGAAGTCGCCGGGTTCCCGCTCTGTTTCGCGCTTATGAGCGCTTTATCAAAACCCAATGTGTCAAGGTAGGCGTTTTAAGGCATCCACATGTCTAAAGTAATTGTATGAAAAGGTTCAGGTAATAACAAGTGGTCCAGTCCAACACATAAGTTACATATAATACAAAATAAAAAGCAATGATACATACCAATCACAATACATGCGTCCGGGCACGGGCCACACTCATTGAGTGAGGCACAGTGCTTACATCACACAAAGTATTTATCAGTGTAACACAATTATATAATTAAACACACCAGTAGAGGGGAGTAATCCATCATTGAAAGGGAGTAATCCATTTAATTGATTAATGAGGAGATTGAGAGACCTTCGTTTAATCCGCGATGGTGCTCTGTGCAGAGGAAAGAAATCCAACGGGGTTCGGCCCGAATTAAAGCGATATGTAAATCTGAATGTGAACTGGTAGTAACCTTCTCAATACAAGAGAATTTTAAATCTTCCGGGCGGTGCTTGAATTCAAAACAATGATTATACAGAACAGAATCCCGTTTCCCCTGTCTCACACAAGATTTATGTTCAGAAATTCGCAGGCGAAAGGCTCTTTTGGTCTGGCCAATGTAAACAAAGGGGCGGGGACAACAACATTTGAGGTCGTAGACCAGTCCAGAAGTATTGCAGGTTGCGAAGCATCTAATAGTGGCCTGGGTGTTAGCATGTATATTCCTAATAATCCGATCTCGGCTGATATTGTTGCAAGCACTACAATGGCCACAATCCTGTGAGCCTGGAGTCAAGGCACTCGTTAGTGGAGGAGGGCCGAATGTTGAATGTATAAGTAAATCCTTAACGTTACGCGTACGCTTGTGAGCGGTTTTTTTGTTGTTTCTAGCACCCACTTTTTGCTTGATATTCAGGCAGTGCTTCTTGTAGGTCAAGGAATGGTCCAGAATAACTCCCAGGTATTTGGGTGTGCTGCAATGCTCCAGTGGGATTCCATCCCAGGTAATCCTCAGAGCTCAGGATGCTTGTCTGTTCTTAAGATGAAAATTTATTTATTTATTTATTGACTTTATTTATACCCTGCCACCATCTCCCCAAGGGGACTCAGGGCGGCTTACATGAGGCCAAGCCCAATGACACATAATAACAACATAACAGCAAATAATAAACAACAATACAATCAAAATACTTACGCACAGGCAATAATAGACAATTTAAAACCATTCTGGGCGGGCCAAATGTAAAATATTAAAATCTCTATATATAATAAAGCGGAATGTTTGTTTGTATGTTTGTATGTATGTTTGTATGTATGTATGTGGCAGCGTTCTGATTGGCTCCTGGCCTCTACATTCTGACAACATGATTGGTTGCCAGTGAGGGAGTATTTGCATAACGCCTCTAATTGGCTAGCCAACACGAACATTCCGACACTCTAAACTGCCAGAGGGGGATAAGGTAAAGGCCTGAGGCAGTCAGCCATGGTGGGAGTTTCATTGTTGGGAGTTTGCGGCTCCCAACAATGACAGAATAAGACCAAACTTGGCACACAAAACCCCCAAGACCCACTCTACATCCTGGTGTAGTTTGAAGGAGGGCTGATCATGGATGATGGGACTTGAAGTACCTCCAATCACTTTCCCAGACTGCTGCTACCCTCATCCACTGACTGATCAAGACCAAACTTGGCACACAGAGGCCCCATGACCCACTTTACATCCTGGTGCAGTTTGGAGGAGGGCAGACCATGCATGATGGGACTTGAAGTACCTTCACTCACTTTCCAAGACTGCTGTAAACCTAATCCAATGACTGATCAAGACCAAACCTGACACATAGAGCCCTACATCCTGGTGCAGTTTTGTGTGGGCCCCACCACGGATGATGGGACTTATTTATTTATTTATTGTTCAGTCTTGTATTCCGCTCCTCCCTGCAGGCTCGGGGCGGATAACAGCATATAAAATAGGCAACATGTACCAACCATGCGGCCATACAATAAAAACATAAAACACACATCACATCCCGAGGTACAAGATAAAATACAGTAGCATTTCCTTGAACCCGAGGCACAGTTATACTAGGCAATTACACTAGGCCGGTTTACCTAGTTGAAGGCTAGTCTGAAAAGGGCGGTCTTGCAAGCCCTTCGAAAAGGGATGAGCTCTGGGATGGCTCGGGTGTCATCTGGGAGGGAGTTCCATAACACCGGAGCTGCCACAGAGAAGGCTCTTTGCCTAGTTGCGGACAGATGGCAGGAGCGGATTGATGGCACCAGTAACAGATTCTGTTCCTCTGAACGTAGTGATCTCGGGGGAATATACGGAGCAAGGCGGTCCCTCAGGTACGCAGGCACTAGGCTGTGTAAGGCCTTAAAGGTTAAAACCAACACCTTGAAGGCAATTCGGTACTCGATGGGAAACCAGTGCAGTTGCCCAAGGGTGGGCGTAATGTGCTCCCTCACTGGCGCTCCCGCCAGCAAGCGAGCAGCAGCATTTTGCACTAGCTTGAGTTTCCGGATTGTCGACAAGGGAAGGCCAACGTAGAGGGCATTACAGTAGTCCAGCCTCAAGATGACCGTGGCCAGGTCGTCCCTGGACAAGTAGGGTGCCAGTCACCTAGCCTGTCGTAGGTGAAAAAACGACGTCTTGCTGGCCATGGAGACCTGAGTCTCCATGGTCAGCAAGAGGTCCAGTTGAACACCCAAGCTCTTAACAACGGATGACGGGCTGAGTCGCTCGCCATCCAGGGTAGGCAACCGGCACTCATCCAGCCCAGGCCGACCAGGCCACAAGATCTCCGTCTTCGACAGATTCACCTTCAGCCGGCTGGCCCGCAGCCAACCAGTCACGGCTTCAAGGCATAGATGGAAACAATCGGGTACGGTGTCCGGCCTGCCGTCCATTCTCAGCAGAAGCTGGGTGTCATCAGCGTACTGATAACACTCCAGACCAAAGTCGCGGGCCAGCTGGGCCAGGGGGCGCATGTAAATGTTGAATAATAAGGGGGAGAGGATGGCCCCCTGGGGGACCCCACAGTTAAGTGGGAGTCTCCCAGAGACCCCCCGTCCCCCTCCACACGTCCCCGGTCCTGGAGGAAGGAGGCCACCCATTTAAGGGCAGTCCCCCCGACCCCAGAAACGGCTAAACAGTGCGTGGTCTACAGTATCAAATGCTGCTATTAGGTCTAACAAAACAAGCAGGGCTGATCCACCCTGGTCCAGCTGGCGGCGAAGTTGGTCTGTAATGGCGACAAGCACGGTCTCCGTCCCATGCCCAATACGGAAGCCAGACTGGAAGGGATCGAGTCCAGCTGTGTCTTCTAAGAACCGCTGCAGCTGATCCGCTGCTGCCCTCTCAATCACCTTACCTAAGAAAGGCAAGTTGGAAACAGGCCGGTAATTGGAGGGAGCTGAAGGGTCTAAATTCAGCTTCTTCAGCAGCGGTCTTACCATAGCCTCTTTCAATCCCCCTGGGAAGACTCCTTGTTCAAGGGAGCTATTTATGATCTTTCCCAGGGGGCCTCGTAGCCCCTCCCGGCAAGATCTAACATGCCAGGAGGGGCACGGGTCGAGGGAGCAGGTAGTTGGTCTAGCTGCAGCGAGTAACTTATCGACAGCTGCTGCGTCCAGCGGTTGGAAACGGGTTAAGGTGGGCCCGTCGAGTGGCGGTGGGGTCTCGAGTTCGCTAACTGTATCAAGAGTGGCTGGAATATCCTGCCGGAGAGTCGAGATCTTGTTGGCAAAGTAGTTCTGAAAAACCTCAGCTGTTGGAGCCAAACCCCTATCGTTTGGGACAGTTGGGATTGTTGTCAAAGACCGGGGTGGGTCATGAGGGCTGTGTGGCAAGTTGTCAAAGACTTGAAGTACCTTCACTCACTTCCTGAGAGCACTGTGACCCTCATCCATTGACCAATACAGACCAAACTTGCCACACAGCCCTCATGACCCACTCTACATCCTGGTGCTGTTTGAAGGAGGATGGACCATGGATGATGGGACTTGCAGTACCTTCACTAATTTCCTGAGACCACTGCAAGCCTCTGATAAGGACCAACCTTGGCACACAATGCCTTTCTCAAATAACCTGGGCAGGGCCGGGTCCCCAAGCTAGTTTAAAAATAAATAGCACTGGATGCAAAACAAAGGTAGAATGTATATAACAGGAAAGGTTTTAAAGGATAATGTGGGGCAGATGACCCAACAGGTAATTAAACTGCTTATGAGGACAATTTGCAAGAAATTAATCACAGCAGGGCATTATTTACTTATTCAAGGAAGGCACATTGGAACAGATGAAAAGAACATGTCTGTGCTTTAGATGGATTAGGAATCAGCTGGTTTTCCCTGTAATAGGCAGTACATTAGTAGTTCCAAATCGGCTCCTCTGGATTAAGGATGGTGCTGTTGAACGCCAGATCTGTCAACGGTAAAACAGCTATCATCCAGGACTTAATTCTGGATGAACGGGCAGATGCATAACGGAGACCTGGCTGGATGAGGCTGGAGGTGTAAATCTGACCCAGCTTTGTCCACCAGGTTTCTCCGTGCAGCACCAGCCGAGATCCGGGGGGCAGGGAGGCGGGGTTGTGGTGGTCTATAAGGATTCCATCTCCCTGACCAGATGCCCCATTCCTTAGTCAACCAATTTCGAATGTGTCCACCTGAGGGTAGGTGACCGGGACAGAATAGGGATTCTGTTAGTGTACCGTCCACCCCGCTGCACTACAGTGTCCCTACCTGAGCTATCGGGGGTGGTCTCGAGCCTGGCGTTGGAGTCCCAACGGCTCTTAGTGCTGGGGGACTTCAACATTCATGCAGAGTCCACCCTTTCAGGAGCGGCTCAGGACTTCATGTCAACCATGGCGACCATGGGGCTGTCCCAACAGGTATCTGGCCCTACCCACTGTGCTGGCCACACCTTAGACTTGGTTTTCTGTCAGGGATGGGAGAACGATGGCGGTGTGGAGGAGCTGACCATCGCTCCGTTGCCATGGACCGACCATCATCTGATCAGGTTTAGACTTTCCGCACCCTCCAACCTCTGCAGGGGTGGAGGACCCATTAAGATGGCCCGCCCTAGGAGGCTTATAGATCCTGATGGATTCCTGACGGCTCTTGGGGAATTTCCTGCCACCTCGGTAGGTGATTCTGTCGATGCTCTGGTCACTCTCTGGAACGGGGAGATGACTAGGGCAATAGACACGATTGCTCCGGAACGGCCCCTCTCAAGTAGCCGAGCTAAACCAGCTCCTTGGTTTAACGAGGACTTGGCAGCAATGAAGCGAAGGAAGAGGGACCTAGAGAGCGTGTGGCGTTTAGATCCGAGCGGGCCAAATCGAACACGCCTTGATGCCTATCTAAGGGCATATGGCGGGGCAATAAAGGCTGCAAAGAAATCCTTTCTGGCAGCCAATATTGCATCCGCAAAGAACCGCCCAGCGGAGCTGTTTCGAGTTGTCAGAGGCCTATTGCATCCCGCCGTCCAGGATGGGAGCCCTGTGAAGCATTTGCAAAGTTCTTTGCGGATAAAGTTGCTTTGATCCGTTCCGGCCTGGACACCATGTTAACGGCAGTCTCTGAGGATGTAGCTGGAGCACCTGCTTGTCCAATTTTGATGGATCAATTTCAATTGGTGAAACCCGAGGATGTGGACAAGATACTTGGAGGAATGAGAGTGACCACATGCACCCTAGACCCCTGCCCATCCTGGCTTCTAAAGGAGGCCAGAGGGGGATTGGCCGAGTGGGTGAAGGTGGTGGTCAATGCCTCCCTCCGGGAAGGCAACATTCCAGCAAGCTTAAAACAAGCTGTTATAAACCCGCTGTTGAAGAAACCATCACTGGACCCCACTCAATTCGTCAACTATCGGCCTGTTTCCAATCTGCCCTTCTTGGGCAAAGTCCTGGAACGTGTGGTGGCCTCACAACTCCAGGTATTCTTGGAAGACACGGATTATCTGGATCCAGCACAGTCTGGTTTTAGGCCGGGACTTGGTACCGAGACAGCCTTCGTCGCCTTAGTGGATGATCTACGCCGGGAACTTGACAGGGGGAGTGTGTCCCTGTTGGTTCTGCTGGACCTCTCAATACCGTTGACCACGGTATCCTTCTGGGACGCCTTGCAGAGATGGGGCTTGGAGGTACTGTCTTGCAGTGGCTCCGGTCCTTTCTGGAGGGCCGATCTCAGAAGGTGTTATTGGGAGATACCTGTTCAACCCCACAACCATTGTCTTGTGGGGTTCCTCAGAGCTCAATACTATCTCCCATGTTGTTTAACATCTACATGAAGCCGCTGGGGGAGGTCATCCGGAGTTTCGGAGTGCGGTGTCATCTGTACGCAGATGATGTCCAAATCTGTCACTCCTTCCCACCTGCTACTAAGGAGGCTGTTCAGGTCCTGAACCGGTGCTTGGCCGCTGTGTCGGACTGGATGAGGGTGAACAAATTGAAATTGAATCCAGACAAGACAGAGGCACTCCTGGTCAGTCGAAAGGCCGAACAGGGCATAGGGTTACAGCCTGTGTTAGACGGGGTTACACTCCCCCTGACGATGCAGGTTCGCAGTTTGGGTGTGATCCTGGACTCATCGCTGAGCCTGGAACCCCAGGTTTCGGCGGTGACCAGGGGAGCATTTGCACAGTTAAAATTTGTGCGCCAGCTGCGCCCGTACCTTGAGAAGTCTGACTTGGCCACGGTGGTCCACGCTCTGGTTACATCCCGTATAGATTACTGCAATGCTCTCTACGTGGGGTTGCCTTTGAAGACTGTTCGGAAGCTGCAACTAGTCCAACGGACAGCAGCCAGGTTGATAACAGGAGCGGCATTCAGAGAGCGCACAACTCCTCTGTTGTGCCAGCTCCACTGGCTGCCAGTTTGCTACCGGGCACAATTCAAAGTGCTGGCTTTAGCCTTTAAAGCCCTAAACGGTTCGGGTCCTACTTACCTGTCCGAACGCATCTCTCCCTATGAACCATCGAGATGTTTAAGATCATCTGGAGAGGCCCTACTCTCGGTTCCGCCTTCTTCGCAGGCGCGACTGGCGGGGACAAGGGACAGGGCCTTTTCAGTGGTGGCTCCTCGGCTTTGGAACGCCCTCCCTAAATACATCAGATTGGCCCCTTCCCTCCTGACGTTTTGCAAGAAAGTCAAGACCTGGCTATTTGAGCAGGCATTTGTTGATGAAATATAAGGCTTAATTGGATATATGGAATGACGACGATGCGATGGAAACTGATTTCAACATGACGCTGAGGCTGCAATTGTATGTTTTGAATTGTTAAATTGTTATTATATGTGTTATGTTTTGGGGGGGAAGGGTTTGTCTTGTTGCTGTGTTATATTGAGGGCAGAGACTGCCTGTGTAAACTGTCCCGAGTCGCCTTCGGGCTGAGAGGGGCGGTATAGAAACGTGACAAATAATAATAATAATAATAATAATAAGAGCAGCTAGAGCTTTAGAGAGCTTCTGTACAACCATCTCAAAGCTCCCTGCATGAGCGGTAATGGCACGATCGTCAGCATAGATGAAGCTCTCTGTCCATTCTGGCAATAGCTGGTCATTTGTGGCCGGGTCGCCCGGGCGGTGGGGATGTCCAGCTTCCGACCCTGGACGGTGCGGTGTTATGCCCATCGTCTTCCGTGAAGAGCCTGGGGGTCCACCTGGACTCCCAGCTGACCATGGAGACCCAGGTCTCTGCGGTCAGTAAGATTGCCTTCTTCCATCTTCGTCAGGCAAGGAGGCTGGCCCCCTACCTGTCCAGGTCTGACCTGGCCACGGTGATCCAAGCCACGGTCATCTCGAGGCTAGATTACTGTAACGCTCTTTACGTTGGCCTTCCTCTGTCGGTAACCCGGAAGCTCAGGCTGGTGCAGAACACTGCCGCCCGGCTCCTGACTGGCTCCCCAGCAAGATGCCGCATAACACCAATTTTGCAGGATCTGCACTGGCTGCCTATTGAGCACCGGATTACCTTCAAAGTGTTGGTTCTCACCTTTAAGGCCGTACACGGCCTGGGGCCAGCGTATCTGAGGGACCGTCTCACCCCATATTACCCTTCTAGATCACTTCGTTCGGAGGATTCTAATCTTCTGGCTGTCCCCTCCGCTAAGGCGGCTAAAAGAACTGCCACTCGCCGAAGGGCCTTCTCGGTCATAGCGCCGACACTGTGGAATGCCCTTCCGCCAACTACACGGGCTATCCAGGACTTACTCCCGTTTAGGCGGGCATGTAAGACCCACCTTTTCCGGCTGGCTTTCCAGGTATAGGCCCAGCGGGTTCCTCAAGCCATGCCATTGTCGCCAGACTATTTTTATCATTTTAACTGTGTTTTTTAATGATGTGTTATTGTGAATTTTTAACCTGCATCCTGTATTGCATTTTAAAGTGTATGTTTTATTGTGTATTGTTTTACTTTCTGGCTGTGAGCCGCCCCGAGCCTATTTGGGAGTGGCGGCATAGAAGCCGAGTAAATAAATATATAAATAAATAAATAAATGTTGAACATTGATGGAGCAAGCATTCTCCCCTGAGGCAGGCCATTCTTCTGTTTTCACCATCTGCTTCTTTGGCCCTGGAACCCAACAAAAAAGCTCCTGTTTGGTAGCAGATTTTCTATGAGGTGGGTGAGGTGGTAATCCTTTGTGACATTATACATTTTTCTCAGGTGGAGGCGGTGGTTTACAGTATCATAAGCCGCTGACAGGTCTATGAAGACAGCTCCTATGATCAGCTGCGTTTCAAAGCCATCTTCTATGTGCTGAGTCAGGTTCAGCACTTGTGATGTGCAGATTTTGCCTTTCCTGAAGCCACGGTCATCTCGAGGCTAGACTACTGTAATGCTCTGTACATTGGCCTTCCTTTGTCGGTAATCCGGAGACTCAAGATGGTGAAGAACACTGCAGCGCGACTCCTAGCGAGGGTCCCGCTTGGCCATCACATCATGCCAGTCCTGTGCGAACTGCACTGGCTTCCAATAGAATGCCGGATTGCCTTCAAAGTGTTCGTTTTGACTTTCAAGGGGCCAGTGTACCTGCGGGACCGCCTTGTCCCATATCATCCCACTAGATCGTTGCGCTCCGAGGAGCAAAATCTCCTGGTCATCCTAAATGTGAAGACCTGTCATCTGTCCACAACCCACCGGCGGTCCTTCTCTTTTGCAGCTCCTACTCTGTGGAACGCACTGCCTGCCAGCATCTGCACCACCCAGAGCCTCCTCCCATTCAGGAAAACAGTCAAGACTCTGCTGTTTCAGCAGGCCCTCGGGGTTGGCTAGACTATAGTTTCCTTTCTGCTGCCTAGCATGCAGCCCACTGTGAGCTTATCCGCTGTTTTAACTGTTTTGATTGTGTTCTATTTTAACGGTGTTTTTATTGTTGTTTTATGAGATGTCTATTGACTGTATTTTATGAATTGCTGTAAGTCGCCCCGAGCCATCTGGGGGGGGGGGGAGGGCATAAGTGTGAAGTAATAAATAATAAATAAATGAACATGCACTGGATGAGGGTCGCAGCGGGCTTGGGAAGTGAATGGAGGTACTTGAAATCCCATCATCCATGGTCCGCCCTCCTCTAAACTGCAGTAGGATGGAGTGTGGGTCATGGGGGCACTGTGTGCCAAGTGTAGTCTTTATTGGTGTTTGTTCCTGGGCCGCAGTGGTGTGTGGGGAATGAAGGGTTTGAAATTACTACAAATCCCATAATCCATGATGGTACTTCAAGTCCCATCATCCATGGTCCTCCCTAATCCAAACTGCAGTAGAATGTAGCATGGGTCATAGGGGCTTTGTGTGCCAAGGTTGGCTACTCTTAATTCAGGCCATGCACAATGTCCCATTAACTGAGGCCTAGTCAGGAAAATCAAGTTAATGAAGCCTTACTGTCAATTTTGGGCCTGGTCTGTCATTTGTAAGGGCTACAGTGTTGTCTGAAAAGTGAATCGGGTGAAGGTACAGCAAATCCCATCATTCGTGGCCCATTCTGCCCTAAACTCTCTTTTGGGGCCTGTAATGTACTGGCCTACTGTGCTGGGCTGGTGTTTGGTAACTTTAAAAGGCCGAATGCCAGGCAGCCATTTTCTAAAAGCTGAGGGGGAGGAGAAAACAGGAATCCATTTTGTTTGCACAGAGCCAAGTGGGGTCAGAATATTGATGGTGGCCAAGCAGAGGCCCTATGCATATTGTCCCTCAATGGCAAGCAGTCATGTTGTTTGAATGTTGAGGCTTGGATTCTTGGTTGCTGGCCAATCAGAGTTCTTTATGTAAATACTCCCTCAGTGGCAAGCAATCCCCTCTGTCTGGTGCCTTAGAATGTTGGAGTTCTGAGGCTGGCCAATCAGTGTCGTTTATGCAAATAATCCCACAATGGCAACCAATCAGAAAGCTGCCACATACATACATACATACATACATACATACATACATACATACATACAAACAAACATTCTCTTTTATTATATACTAGCTTGGGGACCCGGCCCTGCCCGGTTTATTTGAAAAAGGCATTGTGTGCCAAGGTGGGTCGTTATCATTTGTTTATTTGACTCGCAGTGGTCTCAGGAAGTACTTGAAGTCCCATCATCCATGGTCCACCCTCCTCCAAACTGCACCAGGATGTAGAGTGGGTCATGGGGGTTCTGTGTGCCAAGTTTGGTCTTGATCAGTCATTGGATGAGGTTGGCAGCAGTCTTGTGAAGTGAGTGGAGTTACTTCAAGTCCCATCATCCATGGTCCATCCTCCTCCAACTACACCAGGATGTAGAGTGGGTCATGGGGGCTCTGTGTGCCAAGTTTGGTTCTGATCAGTCATTGGATTAGGTTTGCAGCAGTCTTGGAATGTGAGTGAAGGCACTTCAAGTCCCATCATCCATGGTCTGCCCTCCAGTAGAATGTAGAGTGGGTCATGGGAGCTCTGTGTGGCAAGTTTGGTCTTTATCAGTCTTTGTTGGGGGCCACAGAGGTCTGTGGGAACTGAAAGATGTGAAAGTACTACAAATCTCATAATCCGTTATCTGTCCTCCCCCAAACCTCACCAGGACAGAAAAGGAGTCATAGCGGTTATGTGTGCCAAGTTTAGTCTTGGCACACATAACCACTATGAGTGGGAAGTGAGTGGAGGTACTTTAAGGCCCATCATCCATGGTTCGTCCTATTCAAAACTGCACCAGGATGTAGAATGGGTGAAGCAGGAGAGGAAAAGACCCCTCCTGAGGTAGTTCGGCGGGCGCAGTAACACAGGAGACGGACAACAGAGTTACCTCAAGAAAGCAGTTTACTGATTCCACAGCTGTGGAGGCCTCACTCAGGCACAACGTGGCACCTTATGAGCAAGACCCTGATCACTTAAAATTACACATATTTATACACACAGGGTTCGGCTTAAGGCCGCCCATGATCTTACTTATTGGTTGAAACTGATGATGCAGTTGTAATTCCATCCAATCAGCATTCAACACATCCCTTATATGGGCAACAGCTTGTTAGCTGACTCGGGCATGCCTGGGCCTGTCCTGAAATTCCTTATCTGGGCAACAGCTTGTTTAGCTGACTCGGGCATGCCTAGGCCTGTCCTGAATTCATTCTCTCTCATTCCCAACTCTTTCTTGAAAATATGTAGCAAAGCAATATTTACAAAAGCAAAAATGCAAAATTATGGCTTTCTCCAATCTGGCTTCTTGATTAGGTTTATGTATTCACCACCTCCAACTTGGCAACATCTCATCATCAGTGGAAAACAGCAAAACATTATTCCTACAAGGCACAGTATCAACAAGCCAATTACAAATACTGATTTCAGCCACCCAAAATTTGGTAACCAGCCGGTGAGCCAGTCCCACCAGTCACTCCCGGTGTGATAGGTGGCCTGTACTTCTTTGGCTACTTCTTGTATCTTTTCAATATGTAACTCTATATCTCCACTCTTGTTGATGTAGTGACAACACGTTGTATTTAACCACACACAAAGCCCCCTCCTTAGTTAACAAATAATCCAGGGCTAACTGATGTTGTAACATTGTTCGTGCTAATGATTCAGTTTCTACCTGTAGTGCCCTTAAACCCAGCACTGTTTCATTTGCCAATTTTTCTAATTCATAGGACAAAATGCGAATTTGTTTTACATTGTTTGCCACCCCAAGTCCTGGCAACAAAATCCCTGCAAATCTTTCCCCTTCAGACAGGTACGTATTATCTGGGTCATAGCCATAGGTGGTTATCTGGTCCACCGACCTTCTATGCCTGTGGACATGATTGTGGAGATTAGTCACTTTGGTGCTTCTGGGATAGGCTATCAGTCCCCCATCCCTACTGTACCTATGGTGCACGTCCCATGCCACGCTGGGGGTAACAATCTTCCGGCCCATTTCCCACACACCCAAAGCAGCCCTCGGGTAACCCACCTATGTGTGCTCCTACATGTAGAGCTGCTTGGTCTTGGACCAGTTGTATTACCATGTTCCCCTTCTTATTACCATACAGCACCCACCAACACTGTGTTCCTAGCGTGGAGTCCTCCTGAGACGTATTGGTCCATTCCTCCCCCACCATGATGCATGAGGACTGGTTTTGTTCCCTTAATCTAAGGGTCTGATTACAGTTGGGATAATGCCCTAAACTTAATCTTCGCAGGGGCGGGCGTCGGTGATATCATACAGCTCACTCTGGTTAGCCCTTTGGAAGCACAAGGGGCGCGCAATCCCCCTCCCGGTGGGTTATTAAGTACTGTGCCCTATCCTTATTCCTTCCCGTGTAATTGTTAGATCCCTTTGTTCTATTCAGGCCTTGTAGAGTGAGAGTTGCCGTAGGAATTATGGGCCACCCGTGCATGGTGAGAGGGTCCATGTGAGCATATCCAACAGTCTGTAACATTTATTTCTTGGGCCAAATTTGTAATCAGTTGATGGAACAAGTTGTTTTCCCATCCTGCCTGTGTTGGGGTTGCTATACCTAGCAGGGTAATAGTCATTATTACCAGTGTGGGGGGTATCTTTCTGGGACCTGGGTTGTGTGCTCTCCCCATTAAGATATCTAGAAACCATCTTAAAGATAGTGCTTTAGCAGGCCTTCGGCGAGGTGGGCCATCCAGCAACCGTGTTGACTGCAGGTCATTTGTTCCCGCAGGGATCAGCTTCATGGCCTTGTTGACCCTTTTTCAGGGGTTGCTTGGAGATTCTCACCTTAAGGGGCTGGTCCGGATTGGTGAACACTTCCCACGATCTGGAAACTGGTGCCTTTTTCAGCCTGGTATAATGGATCCACGGTTTAACCTCCTTCACTTTTACCGCCGTTGGTGTGGACAGCAGTACGGTGTATGGTCCTCTCCACTTGGGGCCCAGCGGATCGATCTTCCACTCCTTCACGAGCACCTCATCTCCTGATGAGAAACAATGCAATGGAGTGGTAGGAAATGGCGGATTCAAGTCTGCGGTGTACTGATTTATTTGTTCTAGTTGTTTCCCCAACAATTGTACTTGCTCTAGGGTTTGTTGATTCCCTATAACATGACTATCTGTGGACAATCCTGTGATCACTTTCAAATTTAGCGGTGGCCTCCCATACAGTCTCTCAAAGGGGGACAGTCCCGTTCTCTTCTGTGGAGTGCATCTAATTTTTAGCAATGCTAATGGTAAGGCCATTGTCCATTTTATCCCTGTTTCTTGTGTGAGCTTGGCTAGGGAATTCTTTAATGTCCGGTTCATTCTTTCCACTTTTCCTGATGATTGTGGCCTATATGCACAATGCAATTTCCAACTGATGTTTAACATCTTGCTAAGATCTCGGACTATCTGGTGTACGAATGCTGGGCCGTTGTCCGAGCCTATCTCTAGTGGTATTCCAAATCTGGGGATTATGTCCTTTAATAATGCCCTCACCACTTCCATGGCCTTTTCAGTCTTCGTGGGGTATGCCTCCACCCATCCTGTGTGAGTATCCACAAACACTAATAGGTATTTTATTCCTCCATGTGGGGGCATTTCAGTAAAGTCCACCACCAAGGCCTCAAAAGGCGTTGATCCCTCGTGCTGAATTCCAGGGGGTTTTAATAGTCCTTCTCGGGGTTGTTCTTGGCACATGTCCAGCATCTTCTGGATGCTGCTGAAGTTAATCCATGTAGGCCATCTATGTACATCTGCCTTTCCAACAGGGCTGCCAAAGCTGATTTTCCTAAATGTGTCTCTTGATGTGCATGTTGGACTATGTGCCACGCAGTGTCCTTAGGGACAAAGACGCGGTTATCGGGCATCACAATTACCTGTCCTTCCCACTTCCCTCCTTCCTCCAAGGCCCACTTTTCTTCTCTAGTACTATAATGACACTTCTTTGTGGGGCCCAAGAGGTTGGCCATCACCTTGACCTGTGCAGGTCCCTTGGCTGCCTCTCTAGCGGCCAGATCTGCCTGCCTATTCCCTTGGGCTACTGGATCCCCCCCGTTGGTGACCCTTGCAGTGTAAAACTGCCACTTTCTTAGGTTTCCACACCTCATCCAAGAGTTCCACTATTTCACCAGCATTTTAACCCCTTTTCCAGCCGAGGTCAAAAACCCTCGTTCCTTGTACAGTGCTCCATGAGCATGTAATGTCGTGAACGCATACTTCGAGTCCGTGTACACATTAACCCTTTTTCCTTCTGCCAATTGGAGCGCCCGGGTCAGGGCCACTAGCTCTGCCTTCTGCGCGGAGGTTCCCGGAGACAGAGACCCTGCTTCCAGAGTCTCCCCTTCCCCCGTCACCACCGCATATCCGGCATGCCGGGTCCCATCTTCCACGAAGCTACTCCCATCCGTGAACAGGGTTAAGTCTACCGACTGTAAAGGTACGTCCTTTAAGTCCGGCCTACTGGAAAAGATCTCATCCATCACCTGACTGCACTGGTGCTCTAGTGAATCTCCCGGGGCGGGCAGCAAAGTTGCTGGGTTTAATGTTGCGCATGTCTCTAAGGTCACCGCAGGGTTGTCACACAGTATCCCCTCATACTTTGTCAGTCTCTCATTCGTAAGCCAGCGATGCCCTCTGGTGTCTAGGAGCGCCTTTACATGATGTGGTACCCTAACTGTCAGTGGCTGTCCTAGGGTCAATTTGCTTGCTTCCTTTATTAGTTCTACTGCCGCCGCCACTGCCTTGAGGCAGGGTGGCATTCCTTGAGCCACTGTGTCTAACTGTTTGGACAAATATGCTACTGGTCTGTGCCATGTGCCTACATGCTGTGTCAAAACTCCCACCGCTGTTCCTTCTCGCTCGGAGGCGAATAGGAAGAACGGTTTCTCCAAGTCTGGCAGGCCCAATGCTGGAGAAGACATCAGGGCTTGCTTCAAGGCCTGGAACGACTTTTCACATTCTCCAGTCCACTCAAAGGAGTCCATCCTGTTCCCTCTGGTTGCTTGATATAAAGGCTTCGCTGGGTTGGTATGGCACAAATCCCTTCTATAAGGTCAGCCATTGCTTTCTACCTCAATGGTGGGGTATTTTTTTCCAATTAAACAGGTCGCTGGAAGTGAATGGGACCACCTTAAGGTTGGTCTGGCAAAGCTGAGCCATTTGAATCCAGGAAACCTACCTCCCTTTTGGGGAAGGTACCAGGTAGGGCAGCGGCAATGCCTGATTGTGTGGGGCTGGCGAATCATCACTAGGCATATTGGAGGGGCTCTTCCAGAAGGTCATTGGGGGTTGGGCTAGGCTGAATGGTGATTGGTGGAGGGGTTTGGCAAGAGGAATGTCCTCACTTGGGTATAACCTTGATGGGGTGCTGACCAAAGATGGTGGGGGATTTACTAATATATTCTGGCCGGTCGCCGACGTCATCGCCGGGGCTGTTGGTGGGACAATGGCTGGACCAGTTGCCACAGCTCTAGGTCGCCGGGCATTAGATGGGACACAAATGTCCTCTGCTGGAACCTGGTATACTACCTTTCCTCCCTTTCGCTGCTTCACTGTCATACATTTGCCCTGTTGGCACCTCAATACCCACCAAACTTTTTCCTCTACCACTCTCTGCCATGTGGCGGCATACACCCATTGGTCTGGGTGGATGTCGGCACAGTATTGCTCTAACCTATTACACTTTGCCAAATCGAATGACCCTTCCTCTGGCCATCCTACCTCCTCAAATGTGGGCCACTCATTTCTACATAAATTCCTGAGTCTAAAATCCTTTAAGTCCTTTGCGTCTCCCTCTACTGCAAACTGTTGAAACTTCTTAAAATTATCTAGCAAACACTGTAAGGGCGTCCCCTTTGAACCTCCCCCTCCCATTATGGGGTCCTTAGTGTATTCCTCCCTTCGGTACCGATGTATGTTTCTACTGTCTAACTTGACCAGTATACTTGCCGGATTGCTGTAGACGTTGGATCACCCTTCGCCCCCGGACTCTCCTCCTCGTGCACGTCCCTAGACTGGTTTCCTGGTAACTCTTACGGTGTTGCGACTATCCGGGTCACTCGGCGCCGCGTCGAGGGGAGGCTCGCAACCGGTCGTAGTGGGGGCCCCCCTGCTCAGTCCATGATCGTCGCCTCCCGCCGCCGCCGGTGAATGGATGTTGTCCTGCCAACAGGATCGCATCTCCGGTATAAGGCCCGTCACCGGAATCACGTCGGGGTCACCAGGAAATGAAGCAGGAGAGGAAAAGACCCCTCCTGAGGTAGTTCGGCGGGCGCAGTAACACAGGAGACGGACAACAGAGTTACCTCAAGAAAGCAGTTTACTGATTCCACAGCTGTGGAGGCCTCACTCAGGCACAACGTGGCACCTTATGAGCAAGACCCTGATCACTTAAAATTACACATATTTATACACACAGGGTTCGGCTTAAGGCCGCCCATGATCTTACTTATTGGTTGAAACTGATGATGCAGTTGTAATTCCATCCAATCAGCATTCAACACATCCCTTATATGGGCAACAGCTTGTTAGCTGACTCGGGCATGCCTGGGCCTGTCCTGAAATTCCTTATCTGGGCAACAGCTTGTTTAGCTGACTCGGGCATGCCTAGGCCTGTCCTGAATTCATTCTCTCTCAAAGGTACTGCAAATCCCATCATTTGTGGGCCATCCTGCCATAACCGCACCAGGTGGTAAAGTATGCCATTGGGCCTCTGTGTTTCAAGTGTGGTCCTGATCCGTCATTGGTGTGGGCCACAGTGCTGTAAGCAAGTGAGTTAAAGTACTGCAATACCAGTCATCCATGGTCCAGCCTCCCTCAAACTGCACCAGGATGTAGAGTGCATCGGGGGGGGGGGGCTGTGTGCCAAGTTTGGTCTTGTTCTGTCATTGTTGGGGACCTAGTCAGGAAAATCAAGTTGAGGAAGGCTTAGTGTCAAATTAGGTTGTGGCCTAGTCTGGAAAATCAAGTCGAGGAAGCCTTACTGTCAATTCAGGCTGAGGCCTAGGAAGCCTTACTGTCAATTCAGGCTGAGGCCTAGTTTGTAAAATCAGCTAAAGGAAGCCTTTTTCTAAAGTACTCTCTCTGGCACCTTTGAGATTTGGGATGTAGGAATGCTGGCCAATCAGAGCGGGTTTCGCAAATTCTCCCTCAGTAGCAACGAATCGTGTTGTTTGAATGTAGAGGCTTGGATTCTTGGATGCTGGCCAATCAGAGTCCTTTATGCAAATACTCCCTCAATGGCAACCAATCACCTCTGTCTGCTGCCTTAGAATGTTGGAATGCTTAGGCTGGCCAATCAGAAGACCATATGCAAATTCTTCCACAGTGGGAGCCAATCAGAAAGCCCTTCCGCCTTCCACACACATACAAACATTATATTTTATTATATACTAGCTTGGGGACCCGGATTACTGAAGGTAGTGCAAGTCCCATCATCTCTGCCCCCCCCCCAAAGTGTAGTAGGATGTAGATTGGGTCATGGGGGCTCTGTGTGCTAAGTTTGGCCTGTATTGGTGAATGGATGAGGGGTGCATTGTTTTTCGGAAGTGAGTGAAGGTACTTCAAGTCCCATCATCCGTGGTCCGTCTCACAGTAAACTGCACCAGGCTGTAGAGTGGGTCATGAGGGCTCTGTGTGCCAGATTTGGTGTTGATCAGTCATTGGAATAGGTTAGTAGCAGGATTGGGAAGTGAGGGAAGGTACTGCAAGTCCCATCATCCATGTTCTCCCGCACACCTGGCGCAAGGTCCACCCAGTCTTCCACGTGAGTTTACTCAAAAAAGCTTTGTCCGACCGGAAGTGGTCCAAGCCTGAAGACGCTCCGGTGCCTATCATGGTGGGGCCCCACACACACTTTGAGATTAGGGAAATTCTGGACTTGCGGCGCCTCAAGGGCCGCCTTAGCTACTTAGTTAAATGGACTGCCAAAGACTTACACCCTGAGTGGGTGCTTGCCCAGCACGTGAGGGCCCCCAAGCTGCTGAAGACCTTCCATGCTGCTTTCCCTGCCAAGCCGGGGCCCTGACTTCTCCCTCCCCTTTGTTCTTCTCTCCCTTGCAGGTCGCTCCTTCCCGGAGGGGGGCGCTATGTCAGCGCCGCTTGGCCTGGTTGTTGTCCTAACGGGCCAAGCCTCGCGCGCCATCAGATAAGAACAGCATCTGGCGGGCTTTGAACTGGAACCGCCCTTTGAAGTGCCAGGCACCTCTTTCCTGAACTTTGATATGCGGAGAGCCGGATGGTCATCCCTGAGGAAAGAGGGGCACAGCAGGGGGGCGGGCCAGGGAGGGCTTTTGAAGGGAATCTCGCGCGGGAAAACTTTAGTCTATCTTTGCCTACTTTGGATTAAGGACCTATTAAATCTTCTTTCCTTCAACCACGCTTGGAGTGAGTTTGATTTGCTAGACGCCCCCTTGCCGGAGCTTACACAAGGTTGGTCCGTATCAGTTGTTCATTTGGCTCGCAGTGGTTTCGGGAAGTGAGTGAAGGATTATGGACCATGGACCATAATCCATGGTCCATCCTCCTCCAAATTGCATCAGGATGTAGGGGGTTCTGTGTGGCAAATGTGGTCTTGAACAGTCATTGAATGAGGGTCGCAGCAGTCTCAGGAAGTGAGTGGAGGTACTTCAAGTCCCATCATCCGTGGTCCATCCTCCTGAAAACTGCACCAGGGTGTAAAGTGGGTCATGGGGGCTCTATGTGCCAAGTTTGGTCTTGATCGGTCACTGGATGAGAGTCGCAGCGGTCTCAGGAAGTGAGTAAAGGTACTGCAAGTCCCATCATCCATAATCCGTCCTCCCACAAACTGCACCAGAATGTTGAGTTGGCCATGGGGGCACTCTTTGCCAAGTTTTGTCTTTATTGGTAATTGGATGAGTGTCGCTGTGGTCTCAGGGAGTGGAGGTACTTCAAGTACCATCATCCATGGTCCATCCTACTCGAAGCTGTACCAGCATGTAGTGTAGGTAATGGGAGCTCTGTGTGCCAAGTTTGGTCTTGATCAGTCATTGGATGAGGGTCGCAGCGGTCTCAGGAAGTGAGTGGAGGTACTTCAAGCCCCATCATCCATGCTCTGCTCTTCTCCAAACTGCACCAGGACATAGAGTGAGTGGAGGTACTTCAAGCCCCATCATCCATGCTCTGCTCTTCTCCAAACTGCACCAGGACATAGAGTGGGTTATGGGGGCTCTGTGTGCCAAGTTTGATATTTATCGGTCTTTGTTGTGGGCCACAGTGGTCTCTGGGAAGCAAAGCGCTTTGAAGCACTACAAATCCCATAATCCGTGGTTCATCTTTCTCAAACTGCACCAGGACGTAAAGGGCATCATGGGGGTTATGTTTGCCAAGTTTGGTCCAGGTCCGTCACCCGTGCTGGTCAGAGTAAGTGAGTGAAGGTACTGCAAGTTCTTCAAACTGCACCAGAATGTAGAGTGGGTCTTGGGGGGGGGGGGGGGGTCTGTGTACCAACTGTAATCTTGTTCTGTCATTTTTGGGGGCCTAGTCAGGAAAACAAAGTTAAGTAAGCCTTTCTGTCAATTCAGGCTGAGGCCTAGTCAGGAAAATCAACTTGAGGAAGCCTTACTGTGAATTCAAGCTGAGGCCTAGTATCGAAAATCAAGTTTAGGAAGCCTTACTGTGAATTCAAGCTGAGGCCTAGTCAGGAGAATCAAGTTGAGGAAGCCTTACTGTCAATTCAGGCTGAGGCCTAGTTTGTAGAATCAGCTGAAGGAAGCCTTTTTGTAAAGAACTCTGTCTGGCACCTTTGAGATTTGGGATGTTGGAATGCTGGCCTATCCATGGCCCAGCCTCCCTCAAACTGCACCAAGACGTAAAGTGGGTCTTGGGGGTTCTGTGTGCCAAGGTTGGTTTTGTTGTCTCATTGTTGGGGGCTGCAAAGTGTTTTGGACTTAAACTCCCACCATGCCTGACTGCCTCAGGGCTTTTCCTTACCTCCCTCTGGCACTTTAGAGTCTCGGAATGTTCGTGGCTGGCCAATGGGAGTCGTTTATGCAAATAAAGCTGCCACATATCCTTCCTGGCCTGTGAAAGTGGCTGCCCTCCCGCCCTCCGCATACTCGCATACACACATACAAACATTCCGTTTTATAAAGGTATACAGATACAGATGTTGTAGCAGAATCTGGAGTCCCAAAACTCCGATGCAATACCTTTGATTCAGGCTGCGTATATGTGCGAGCGCATGGACGAAGACGGCGCGACAACTTGGCTGCGATTCAGGAAATCAGTTTATTTCAATACAACAGCTGAGGGGTCTGCTCTATAGCAAAACAAGTTGCAAGAACAGCACACTCTCTCTTCCGGTAAACAGGTCTTATACAGCAATGGAGGTAATCCTTAGTCCCACCTCCCTCATGTATTTCCACTGGCTAGACATCTGTAAGCTGATCTGACATCAACCAATCAGTCAAAGCATTGTGTCACCTCTCTTCTACTGGCTGACAACCATTGCGCAGTTTATTACCATTCAATTGTTTGTGCTATCTCTATGCATGCAAGCTGTCTCTAAAAGCGAAACATTTCTCTTGTGTTCCCACCGGGAACCAGCCAAGTGGGAAGCTAACTTGTAAACAAATCACGCTTGTAAACAAACGCACATGGCGATTCTCTAAGCCAATCAGGGCTGTGTCTTATCTAAAGCACATGGTGTTCTTTGAACTAATCATAGCTGTGCTTTTGCGGACCAATGGTAACTGTACCTTTTTAGACCAATCGCAGTGGCTAATTCTCGTGCTGCTACTGACAAGCTGACTCCGTTATTCTATGCCTATGTTAAGTGGCACTTTCTCCTGGCGTTTCTTCTGCAAAATCAACAATTCTACTTTATTCCTCAGTTGTTTTTTTTGCAAGCGATTTTGACAAAAAGCAATTGCAAACATGATTAGACAGTCTAAATATCATTCCAGTTTGTCTTCCAATCTCGTTTTTTCTCTTCTCTAGCTTTCTTAGCTAACTCAACTGTCTGGCTTGTTGTGGAAACGCAGCATTTTAACATTAATGGGAAAAAGCAACACATAAGCGCAAGGGAGCAGAAAATCTCAAGAATTAACACAGCTAATGATTTTAACCATTTCAAATCAGGGAGCCAATTAACGAACCATCCCCAGAGATTGTCGGGGGGCTCATAAGACTTTTGAACTTCTTGTGCAACTTTTTGTATCTTTTCCATGTCTACCTCAATATCACCTGTTTTGTTCACAAAATGACAACAGGTTGTATTAAGCCATACACAGAGACCTCCTTCTTTGATGAGAAGGTAATCTAAAGCCAATCTTTGCTGCATTAACATTTTAGCCAAGGAATTAATTTCTGTTTGCAAAGCATTCAGTCCCAAGGCTGTCTCATTTGCCAATTTTTCTAACTCATAAGACAAAATGCGAAGTTGTCTTATGTTCCAACCGACACCCAACCATGGGAGTCCAATTGCAAAGAATCTTTCTACCCCGGTAAGGTACGTTCTGCTTGGATCATACCCATATTCAGCTATCAAATCAGCCGATCTCTTTTGAATATGCATATGCAAATTGGAAACTGGGGTTTTTCTGGGGTACACTCTTAAACCCCCTGGGCCCAAAATTCCCACGGTGCAAACTCCCCTCCAGGCAGGTGGGAGGAGTCTACCCGCCCAGGTACCACAAATCCACATCAATCCTGCAGGTAAACCACCTAGCCATTTACCTGAGTGACTGGCAGGTAGATCTTGCATGATGTTGACTAATGCAAACTCTTGGAGGTTTCTATATAAAATGTGGATGCAATCGGAGTACCCTCTTCCCCAGGTCCAGATTCCTTGTAACTTATATTTACAACTTGTCAAATAATGGTCATGTATCATGATTGTGTGATTACATGAGGGGTAGGACCCCAAATCAATTCTAGTAAGGAGACGATTTTTCTTCTCCTCCTTATCTCTTATTGCATATAAAGTGCTTTCAACCTCCCACTTGAAACATAAGGGTGCTTTTAATATAGGGGAACGATGAGATATCATGAACTGAGCCTTGTCTATGCTGTCTTTGGCATATGTGTGATTGCATGTCGTATCATTCCAGCCCCTTAGCGTTAGCATTACTGGCCATCCCTGAACGTGCGTGGAAGGCCCATGAGAGCAGATCCAACAATCTGATAGGCTAAGTTCATGACTCATATTTGTGATTAGCTTATGGAAAAGATTTTTGTCCCATCCCCCTTGTGTTTCAGCAGTGTAAAGTATCAGAATAAGTGTCATGTAACCAAACATTGTCCTTACTCCTACAGGTGGCTTCCTTTCATGTCTATGTCCCATTAAGATCTCAAACCACCATCTTAATGAGAAAGTCTTTGGCTCTCTCCATCTCCTTCTCGTTGGGTCACGTTCGCTTGGCTGCAGGACGGTGGTTTCCGTAGAGATTTCTTCTGTGACCTTGCTGACCCTTCCGCAGGGACTTGCTGTCTCTTGTTGATCTTCACTTTTAATGGGTTGTCCACATCGACTGCTGCTTCCCAGGAGGGGGGTGGTCTCTTTAGCCTCGAATAATGGATCCATGGTTTCACTTCTTTCACTTTTACTGCTGTGGGCGTCGACAGGAGCACGATGTAAGGTCCTCTCCATCTGGGGCCCAACGGATCGATCTTCCACTCCTTGACCAACACCTCGTCACCTGGTGAGAAACAATGAAGAGGGGTAGTAGGAAAAGGGGGGTGCAATTCTGCAGTGTATTGACTCAATTCTTCAAGATGTTTTCCTAGCAGCTGAACTTGTTCTAAGGTTTGCTGATTTCCTAGAACATGACTGTCTGAGGCTAGTCCATCTATGGTCTTTAAATTTAATGGGGGTCTCCCATAAAGTCTTTCATAGGGTGATAGTCCTGTCTTCTTGTGTGGGGTGCACCGAATTTTAAATAAAGCCATGGGTAGTGCCAATCTCCAATTTAGTCCTGTCTCTTGACAAATCTTCGCCAAACTGTTTTTCAGTGTCCTGTTTACTCTTTCTGCGCGGGCAGACGATTGCGGTCTATAAGCGCAGTGAAGTTTCCATGTAATACCTAACAATTTGCTTAATCCTTGTACAATCTGATGCACATATGCTGGGCCATTGTCCGATCCGATCTGTAAAGGCATGCCAAATCTTGGAGTTACATCTTTTAAAAGGGCTTTCACAACCTCCATGGCCTTTTCTGTCTTTGTGGGGAATGCCTCAGGCCACCCCGAAAAAGTATCTATAAAAACTAGCAAATATCGGAATCCTCCATGTGCTGGCATTTCTGTAAAGTCTGTGACCAGTGCTTCAAACGGTGAGCTGCCTTGATGCTGTATTCCTGGGGGCTTAAGTGGCCCCTCCCTCGGGTTGTTCCTTGCACAAGTCCAGCATCTGCGGGCTGCAGCTGCAGTCAAGCTTTGCAGGCCATCTATGTACATTTGCCTCCCCAGCAAGGCTGCTAATGCAGATTTACCTAAATGGGTGCTTTCATGAAAATGTTGTACTATGTGCCACGCTATGTCCTTTGGGACAAAAACGCAGTGGTCTGGCATCACGATTATGTTTTTCTGCCACTTTCCTCCCTCTCTCAGAGCCCATTTTTCCTCATCCTTAGTGTAATGGCATTTTTCTACCTGTGGGCCTGAGCTTGTGACTTCCATCATCATGGATGATGGTTTCTGGAGTGCTGCTTCCCGAGCTGCCAAATCAGCCTGCCTGTTTCCCTGAATGACCGGATCATCTCCTCTCTGATGCCCCCTACAGTGCATAACAGCAACCTTTTTAGGTTTCCAAACAGCTTCTAAAAGAGCAACTATTTCATCAGCATGCTTGATGGCCTTTCCAGCTGAGGTCAGGAAACCTCGCTCCCTGTACAATGCTCCGTGAGCATGTAACGTGATAAATGCGTAATGAGAATCCGTATAGATATTAACCCTTTTCCCTTCCGCCAAAAGCAGCGCTTGGGTGAGAGCCAAAAGTTCTGCCAACTGAGCAGAAGTTCCCGGATGAAGAGACCAGGGTCCCACATCACAACTGCATAGCCCGTTCGTCTCACCCCATCTTGCACAAAGCTGCTGCCATCCGTTAAAAGGGTTAGATCTACTTTCTCCAATGGGATGTCTTTCAAATCTGGCCTGCTGGAATAAACTTGGTCCATGACTTGCATGCACTGATGTTCTAGTGGCTCTCCGTATTTTGGCAATAATGTCGCGGATTTAGCATAGGGCACATCTCGGGGGAGCACGAGAGGGTTGTCACACAGCACTCCCTCGTGCTTGGTTAGTCTCATTCATGAGCCAGCGTGGTCCCTTTGTATCTAACAGTGCCTTGACGTGGTGTGGTACTCGGACGACCAGTGCCTGGCCCAGGGTTAGTTTGTTTGCCTAGGAATTCCCTTGTCTGTTTCCGATTTGAAGGAGTTGGGATTGCACAGATGACTTCCTTTCTCTCTACCTCCAAAATCTTGCTTCCTTGGGTCAATCCATAACCTAAGTATTTGACTTTCTTCTGACACAACTGTGCTTTCTTCCTTGAAACTTTGTATCCCTTCTCTTGCAATACCTTAAGCATCTCCAGTGTGTAATGTCTGCATCCCTCTTGCGTCCGGCAAGCAAGGAGAAGATCATCCACGTACTGTAGCCATGTCCCTTCCTCCTCTGGAATTTCAAATTCTGACAGATCTTTTGCCAACGCCTGTCCAAATATCGTGGGTGATATGGAATCCTTGCGGAAGTCTGGCCCAAGTTACCTGAGACCGTTGACCTCTCCTTGGGGTCTCCCACTGAAATGCGAAGATGGGTTGGGACACTGGTGCCAGTCTGATGCAAAAGAAGGCATCACGAAGGTCCAGAACCGTGAACCACATGGCTGTTGCTGGGATTAAACTCATCATAATATAAGGATTTTGTACCACGGGCGTCAACGGGATTGTGGCCTGATTGACAGCTCGAAGATCCTGAACTGCCCGGTACCCTCCCCCTTGTTTTCTGATAGGAAGCAGAGGGGAGTTCCACGGGGAGTTGCAAGGCACAATGATCCCATGTTGCAACAATTTGTTTAACTGGTCTTGGATTCCTGCCACTGCCTCCCTACTGATGGGGTATTGTGGCTTTCTCACGGGAACATGTCCTGATTTTATCTCTACTATCACTGGCGGCACATATTTTGCCAAACCGGGGGGATTATCTTCTGCCCAAACTGAAGGCGTCTTTTCCCAGGGCCATTGTATCTCTTTCTTCCTGACCTCCTGTAATTGAAACAATCTCCATTCCTCTAACAATGGGACAGTCAATTCCATCAGTCCTGTTTCCAAAAACTCAATCTTGGCCCTGATCTTTGCCAACACATCCCTTCCTAGTAAGGGAACTGGGCATTCTGGAATATACAATAGCTGGTGGCTTACTTCTCTTCCTGCTAGGTTACATTTCCTTTTCTTCAGGAAAGGGCATTTCTGTGGCCTTCCGGACACTCCAACTACTTGTATTGTTTCATTGCTAACAGGTGCTAATTTAGTGTTCACTACTGTTTTGTCCGCTCCTGTATCTACTAGGAACTCTACAGGCTGGTCCCCTACTTTCATGGTGACCATGGGCTCTCCGGGGTCCAGCAAAAGAAAAGCCTGGCACCATCAATCATCATCATCTTCACCTGACACCTCTTCTATGGCGGCTGCTACAACTGCTTCTCCTTCCTGATATGGTCTATATGCTCCTTGGCCTCTTCCTCTACTCGGATTTCCTCCTCTTCCCCTGGAACTTGCTTCCTCCTCTTCTGTCACTTCCTCAGTACAATCTTTCCACCAGTGGCCCTCTTTTCTACACCGGCCGCACTGGTTTCTCCCCAACCGGCTTGTGCTTCCCCCTCTTCCTCTTCCTGAGTTTCTCCCACGGCTGCTTCCTCTCCCTTTTCCCTGCCTCTCATCCATTAAGCTGAGTAACACTTTATATCCTTCTTTCTTCTTTTTATCTTTTCTCTCTTCTACCTGTTCTCATGCCATGAAAACTTGATTGGCCAGAGCTAGTAATTCATTAAGGGTCTTTTCAAGGAACCCTGGCTGTTTTTGGATCTTTTTCCTTACGTCTGCCGCTGTTTGGGAGATGAAGGATTGCGTTAAAGCTCTTCTTCCATCATCTTGCTCTAGGTTATATGGGCTGTATTTTCTGTATGATTCCTCCAATCTCTCTAAGTGTCAGCTCCGGCAAGGGGGGTCTAGTAAATCAGGCTCACTCCAAACGGGGTTGAAGGAAAAGTGGTTTATTAGGTCCTTAATCCAGGTCGAAAAAAACAGATCTGGGGAAGGGTCCCCAGGCACAGCCTTATATAGACATTCTCCCAATTGAGCCTAAGTCCCTCCCCTTGGCTGGAAAAGCCCGGGAAGAGGCTCCTGGCATTCGTGCCAAAAGCTCAGCCGTTGCTGGCAAGGCCACAGGCCACAGCTGCTTGCTTGTCTCCTTTGTTTACAGAATGGGAGGGGCTGGAGATGGGGCCTAAGCAAAGCATGATCAAAACCACAACTCCAGTCCCTTACATACTGGCCCTCCAAGAAAATGATGGAACATAGAATTAAACAATAATCAATACAATATAATACACAGCATAAGCAATACAATTTAGAGCATCACAATATATCACTCGAAGCGGAGTAGTCTCAACGTTTCGAGGACAACTATCATTCATCTAAGCTATATCAGGTCACCTGATGAGGCGGAGTAGTCTCAACGTCCCAGCAGTCTAAAACTAAGAACCTTAAGAAACGTTTAACAGCATCTAACGTAACCAGGCGGAGTGTTCTCAACACCCGGGCAACTTATAAAGCATCATATCACATATTTATCTAGCAAGAAATATACAGTTTAAATCGGAACCAAAGGTAACACCGAGATATATCAATCAAAACAGAAATAACAATGTCCCCATTCTAGCTAACTATAATTAGCAATAACCGACATATGCGTGACCGCCCAAGAGGCAGAGTTATACCCCAAGGCAATTAAAGTGACCAACCCAAGTGGGAAGGCCCAATCAGGTCTAATACATCCTACATACATGCAAACATTTTACAAACATATCTTATATAGCAAATAGGCCTGGGTGCCTCATATATACCCAACAACCCACCTTAATAGAAAGCATCAATAAAGCATATCCAAAGAATCTTCGTAGTCATTTTAACTCGTTCTGTGTCTATCTGATATCTTTTATGTCAATCTGGTACATGGGTGAGGCAGCCCCTTCATGTAACACCTAGCTCAAACAAATCATGCCCACCTCTGTCTTTCCTACAGAGATATTGTATCAACAGTTTTCCTTCTTCTAGGGGTCGAAAAACCAGAAGACACAACATTAGCATCTCCCCACACCCCTCTATCGCAGATAACCAATTTATGTCCATTCCACAAATCAGACCCCCCACAGGTGTGTAAATAGTCCCTGTTTTCGGGGGCGGTAGGTCCACGCTCTGCCCGAACAATTCAGCCTTTGGATCCAGCCATAGTTCTACTCCAGGCTCCGGGTCTGGGTTTAAACAAAGTTCAGCTTTTGCAGGTCCCGGTTGGGAGCCTCCCTGGCCCACAGGAAGACCCCCATCGCTCAGGTGGGAAGATTGTTGCACATGGACTTCCTTCCCCGACCACGCTGGTTGATCAAAGGATGCCCATTCCCTGGCGGCTCCAAGCCAAGACCCCGCCTCGGTTAGCCAAAGCTGAACCGGGAATTGAAACTCACTCGAACCCACGACTCGGACTCGCGCTGCACCATCTCCGTCTGCCACCTTGTCAACCGCAACTGGCCCTTCCTCGGTTCCGGCCCTGGTTCCCTGCTCTCCACCGTCAGCATCAGGGGCCATGTGGCCAGGCTCCCTCTGCACGGCCAGAACCTTTTCCGCCTCAGCTGCCACCTTGTTAATTGGCCCCAGCTCGTTGTCTTGGACTACAATCTGGCCCTCTGCGGCTAGGAATTCGTCGGCAGGCCCTTGGGAGTTTTCTGTGGATCTTACCACATCATGCGGGACACCTTCCACAGTGGGTTCCATCTGCGGGGCCGCCTTGCTCTGGCGCGGCGCGGCCGCCATCCCAGCTACCCCGCAGCTTTGCCATGTGAAGAGGGCCACCATCCAAAAGATCCAACTCTCCACTTCACTCTTCGCCAGGTTATTGGGGCTCATGGCGCATTCTCTACCCTCTCCAGCAGGCCTAGTCGGCGTGGCTCCTTCTATGGCTAAAACTAAGTTTGTCCTAGGTGGTTCTGGTTGAGCAGTCGCCACAGTGCAGGTGGGTCCAAGCTTGGTTCCACTCACCCCTGCCGTCTCCCGCTGGGGGTCTCCACTCACGGCTCCACCTCTCTGCCAGGCGCCATTGTTGCTTTCTTCGCTGAGAGACTCCCCCACAGGTCTCTTTGCTCCGCAAGCTGGAATAGCCTCAGGCGGCTGGAATCCTTCGGCACCTTGGGGCAGCCGTGGTACCTTACTCTCAGCCTCCAGGTCCTGTGTCTGTTCACCATCCATACCGCAGGCCTCTGGCGGCAGTAAGGCCAACCCTTTCTGTAGGAGGAAAGGGTCCTCTCCTCCCTTCTCTCCATTGGGCCGTCCACTCTCGTCAGCCGGCCGGCCTCCCTTTGCAGCCTCCTCTCCTCTTCCAGTCTCTGGGATCTTGGAAGTCTGTGAGTCACTTTGAAGTGGCCGTTTTGCTAAATCGGCCAAAGGAATTTGCACTGTGTGTGAACCTTGAAAAGGCTTTGAAGCTCCTTCCTCCGCTGCTGTTGGAGATAACCCTTCGGTGTACGAATCCAGCCCCACAGCCGATGCTGCTGGATCGGCCGCACGTGTCCCAAGCGACCTGTTGATGGCTGTGTCTTGTACATTTTCTTGGGCCCGGTTTGTTGGGGTTAGACTCAATGTGGCCCATTTCCCTCTCACTGGCACCTCCACTTCTAGACTGGTGCGGCTGGGGGAAGGCGAAGGGGCGTTGATCTCTAGCTCCCCGCTTCCAGGCTCGAAACACACACACCCGGCCGGGCCGTCTTCCCCTCCCTCACTCACAGTTTGTAATCTGTATTCCCAGGCCTGCTGCTTGAGGGGAAGCGAAAGTGAGTTGGCAGTCTCGGGCCTCTGTGCACACACACCTTTCTCCTCGGTCCCAACTCTTTGAAGCCGCAGCACCTTCTCCGCCCTCCTGCCTGACTGCTTGGCCGACGTTCTGGGTAAGAGAGGGGCCTGGGTTGCCCTCCTGGGGATGTTTCCTTCTCCCGTCACCTCAGATGCTGCAGTCGCCTCCTGCTTCTCCTCCGGCCTTATGTTGGAAGGGTCAGCTTGCTCCAGTCCCTTGGCCACTGCGTCCCACTTTTCCAACTCTTCTGGCTCCTTCTGAGGCAGTGGAACCACTTGAGAGCCATTGGCCTGGGCTGAATCCTCCTTTTCTCCCACTTCAGCACCGTCGGGCCGCTGGGGAGGGTTGCCCCCAACTGCTTCTAGCTTGAGGGACGCATACTCACTCCCTCCTCGGGCCTCGCTCACGGCTTGACTGGCCTCCTGCCGCTCCACCTTGCACGTTCGGCCTTTTCTCCCTGGGTCTTCGCCCACCAGCCTCCTCGCCAGGGCCTCACAACTCTTCACCCTTCCCTCGATGGAGGTTAAGCAGGCCGCCAGGTCTTTTGGTTCATCTCGAACTCCCAACAAGGTTGCACAGCCCTTTACCATCTCCCCGATGGAGGTTAATGTTACAGCCAACCCTTTCGCAAATCGGGGAGACAGGGTTCCTCTGCATGCACCTCGGTCCGGTTGCTCTAAGGGGCCCACTTCGGACTGGCCTTCCTTGTGTAGCTGCTCGTGAATTTGGTCCACTAAGGCTTTTAACTGCAGGAGAGTCGGGCGAAGCACCTCTCCCGTCTCTCCCCAACTCCGATCATCCGGTATACTGTCTTCCACCCCTCCTGGGCAACGGCGACTCGCTTTCTTCTTTCCCTTCCGCCCCTGGCCCCTCCTGTGTTGGGATCTTCGGGATGAGGGGATCTTTCCACTCTTCCCGGCAGCCTGGGGCCCCTTCGCCTCCTTTATGTCCTGGAAGGGCCTGGGCTCCATTTCCACCCACACCTCAGGTCTCTCATCAGGGTTAAGGGGAACAAGGGGTTCATCCTCACCATCGTCATCACTCAGGAACTCGCACAGCAGGGCACAATTTGGGATCCCGGGAAAGGGGCCCTCCTCCACCACGTAGGGCACCCCCAACACGTAGCCTGTGGCGGCAGGCTCTTCCTCGTAGTCTTCTTCCTCGGGGTCAGGACCCCAGTCTTCCGCCTCCAACCGCCGCACCAGGTCAGGGAATAGTCTCCGCATATTCTCAAAAGCTTGCCGCTTCTCCTCGGCCACGTTTATCTTACCGGGGTTCTCCCAGCCGGCGTGGCATGGCCTCCGATCCGGTTCCCGCCAGACACCTACGGTTTCCATCCTTCGGGTCTGGGAGACGCCGCCTCCATCCTCCCGGGTGGGGGCCTCTGGGTGCCCAGGTCCCTTCCACCGCTCGCTCTCTTGCGGCCAAAGCCCCTCTCCTCCAGGGGGGGTTGCGCGCCCCTCCGCCTTGAGGGCGCACACCTTCTTCATAGTTGAGTTGGATTCTCACCAGCTCAAGGGCTGGGAAGAGCCCATTACAGTTGGAAGGTAGTCACAACTGCAAAAGGAAGTTGAGATCTGTTTTTATGTCAGCTCCGGCAAGGGGGGTCTAGTAAATCAGGCTCACTCCAAACGGGGTTGAAGGAAAAGTGGTTTATTAGGTCCTTAATCCAGGTCGAAAAAAAAACAGATCTGGGGAAGGGTCCCCAGGCACAGCCTTATATAGACATTCTCCCAATTGAGCCTAAGTCCTCCCTTGGCTGGAAAAGCCCGGAAGAGGCTCCTGGCATTCGCGCCAAAAGCTCAGCCGTTGCTGGCAAGGCCACAGGCCACAGCTGCTTGCTTGTCTCCTTTGTTTACAGAATGGGAGGGGCTGGAGATGGGGCCTAAGCAAAGCATGATCAAAGCCACAACTCCAGTCCCTTACACTAAGAATGCTGCTGGTGACTCTCTCTTTTCCTGATGTACCCCCTGGATTTTTTGTAAGTTGGAAGGCCTTAATGGCACCCTTCTGATTGCCTTCAAGAGAATTTGCTGAAATTCACGTATGCGGTCCCGGTGAACCGCATTATTCGGATCCCACTGTGGATCCACTTCGAGGGGAAACCTTGCCATCCCATAAGCTACGGGATCGGCTTCCCCATGTCCTTCTTGGGCCAATAATCTTCCCTGGTTTACAATATTTCTCCTCTCTTCTGCGGTAAACAGGGCATTTAAGAGCTGCTTGCAATCTCTCCAGGTAGGATCATGTGTGGCAATGACTCCTTCCAATAAATCTGCCATCGCCTTCGGCTGTTCCGAATATGGAGGGGTGGCTGTTCGCCAATTAAAAATGTCAGCCGAAGAGAAAGGGATAATCTGATAAGCTTGTATCACGCCATCATTAGCATCTAGTAGTGGGACTTGTCTTATGGGCATCTCTAAGACTCCCAAGGATTCTGCCCTTGATCTCACTCACTCTCGGGACCTGCTTCTGGTACGCATGGGCGAAGCGTCTGTTGGTTCCCGAGGGCCCTTTCTTCTAACAACTGGGGAGCGCTCTCTTGCTCTTCTCTCTGCTTCTCTTGCTTCTGCTAGCGGATACAAGGCCTCTTCTGTTTGGGGCACTTCATAAGCAAGCGGACTGACATAGAAAGGATTGTGCTCTGATCGTGGCATTGTGCGAACAGTTGTAACTGGTGGCATCATTAACTGCGGAGCCGCGGCTTGCAAGATCGCCATGGGTGGCGGAAACATTACTTGAGGAGCAGTGGCTGACAAAGCCGCTATGGGCGGCTGGAACATTACTGATGGGTTCATTGTTGGGGAAGCTGTAGGGACAGGATTCGCCACTGGGATGCCCATCACAGCCTGGGATGTCATCTCAGCGGCTGAAACTATTTCTGAAATTGGGACCGTGGCGGAAACTGGTATCGGGGAATTTATAGATGCATCTGGCAGAGGTGCGGTGGGCGCCTCTACACCTGCAGCTGCATCCCTTCTGCGCCTTGGTCTTCTTAAGGGCTGTAACTCCTCCGGCTCCGTTTGGAGAACCGGGGCACTTTTCCCTGCCTTCCGGCTGAAAAAACATCTATCCTGGGGCGGCTTCCCGGCCCACCAGACTCCCTCTGCTACCATGCGTTCCCATGTTGCGGAGTAGACCCACTGATCATTTGGGTGTACCTCGTAACAGTAGGATTCCAACTGCCTGCATTTTCTCAAATCCCAAGTCCCCTGTTTTGGCCAATTTATCTCAGGGACGGAAGGCCATATCTCTGTGCACAGATTCTTTAATCTAAAATCCTTCAGATCTTGTGGATCTCCTTCTACTGCTAGCTGTGAAAATCTAGCAAAATTCTTCATCACACAACTCAAGGATCCTTCTCCTTGGATCCCACACCACCCATTTCAAAAGGGGGCACTTAATGTCTCCCCCCCCAAATGGTGTGTGTTCCCTAAGTGTTTCTCACTTAACACTGATACTTGCCGAATTTCTGTAGACTCTGGGTCCTCCCGAGCCCTCGGCTTCTGGTGCCGGATTTCTCTCTAGACGTTGGGTCCTCCCACGCCCCCGGACTTCCGTGCGTGCGGCTTCTCCCTTTCGCTGGTTTCGCTGGCAGCCTCTAGCAATTGCGGTTCCTCGGGTCGACAGGCGTCACTCTGGGATGAGACGGGCAGCTGGTCGTAGATAGGGGCCCCTCTCAGCCCGCTCGATTCGTCTCAGAGGGCCACCGCCGAGCAGAGATCGTCCTGGCAACAGGATCGAGCCTTCTGCGTCACGGACTCGTCCTGTGGCGTTATCAATCACGTCACAGGGGGTCACCAGAGATATGTAGCAGAATCTGGAGTCCCAAAACTCCGATGCAATACCTTTGATTCAGGCTGCGTATACGTGCGAGCGCATGGACGAAGACGACGCGAAAACTTGGCTGCGATTCAGGAAATCAGTTTATTTCAATACAACAGCTGAGGGGTCTGCTCTATAGCAAAACAAGTTGCAAGAACAGCACACTCTCTCTTCCGGTAAACAGGTCTTATACAGCAATGGAGGTAATCCTTAGTCCCACCTCCCTCATGCATTTCCACTGGCTAGACATCTGTAAGCTGATCTGACATCAACCAAAGCATTGTGTCACCTCTCTTCTACTGGCTGACAACCATTGTGCAGTTTAATTACCATTCAATTGTTTGTGCTATCTCTATGCATGCAAGCTGTCCCTAAAAGCGAAACATTTCTCTTGTGTTCCCACCGGGAACCAGCCAAGTGGGAAGCTAACTTGTAAACAAACGCACATGGCGATTCTCTAAGCCAATCAGGGCTGTCTCTTATCTAAAGCACATGGTGTTCTTTGAACTAATCATAGCTGTGCTTTTGCGGACCAATGGTAACTGTACCTTTTTAGACCAATCGCAGTGGCTAATTCTCGTGCTGCTACTGACAAGCTGACTCCGTTATTCTATGCCTATGTTAAGTGGCACTTTCTCCTGCAAAATCAACAATTCTACTTTAATATAATGCATTATTGTTGCCTGCTGGGGTTTTATTGTTGGGAGCGGGGTTTAATTGGTTTTATATGTTGTTTTTATGTGTTTTTATCTGGTTTTATGCTGTAAACCGCTCTGGGCTCCAGAGAGAGCGGTCTACTAAATCGAATAAATAAATAAATACATACATACATACATAAACATAGAAGATATAGATTATAGATATAGATAATTCCTTTATAATTGACTATCCTATTGAAACAGGAAACATATTACAGGAATTGGCTGTTTGGTTGCTGCATTACACTGTTTGACACATGTGAGATCTCAGCTTGTATATGCTTCAATCTCTTTTTATTTGCTACATCTGTCAGAGACAGAAACACTGATGATCTAGGAATGGTGACTTTGGCTCTAGCATGGAATTCCATTTTGGTGACATTTTCATAGCAAACACCATTCAAACCAGTTTTAAGGTACTGGTTTTATATACTTCTATCTAGAGAGGGAAGTGCAGGCATGTTAACGATGGTTATGTTTCATCCTGCAAATCCCAAAATGATTTTGGGATTTGTTTTGAACTCCGTTTGTACAATAGAGTTGATACAATTTCCTAAAAAATCTTTTCTTTTTCTCCCTTTTTTTTTTTTTTGCAGACCTTAAGCCATGGTCCAACGTCATGGAGATATTGGAGGAAAAAGATGGAGTTGACACAGAACTTCTAGTTTATACAATGACTTTAGTGAACAAGGTTTGTTTTTGCTTGAAGTTTATGTGTTCCGATATATAGAACATGGTTTTCTGTTACTGCTGACATTTATATTTGAGACCAAATGGAAATGTTTCCTTTAATATTTTATTATTATTATTATTATTTCCACCATTTCTACCCTGCATCTTCTCAACCCCCAAGGGGGGACTCAGAGCGGCCTCACAATGGCAACAATTCAATGCCCAAAACACAGTAAACATATAATAGAAACCACAACAGTCAAAAATTTAAAATACATTAAATACAGTTAACATTAAAATACATTAAAATATAATTAGCATTAAAATATATCAAATACATTCACATAGGTTAAAAACAGTATTCCGTCCATAACAGAAGCCTTAGGTCATGTCCACCAGTTTGCCATTTCAATCCCATCTAAAGTGCTGTATCGTGCTAATGTGCAAACTTCTGTTCCCATAACCAGGATTTCACTTTTTCCTGAATGTCAGGAGGGATGAGATGGATCATATAGCAATAGGGAGCGCATTCCACAGACGGGGAGCCACCACCGAGAAGGCCCTATCTCTCGTCCCCACCAACCGCATTTGGGAAGTAGGGGGAGCGAGAGCAGGGCCTCCCCGGATGATCTTAGATTACAAGGTGGGACGTAGCGGCTGATGCGTTCGGACAAGTAAGCTGGGCCAGAACCATATAGAGCTTTAGAGGTAAAAACCAGCACTTTGAATTGAGCTTGGAATTGGACAGGCAGCCAGTGGAGCTGACACAACAGGGGGGTAGTATGCTCCCTTTATGTAGCTCCTGTTAGTAGTCTGGCTGCCGCCTGCTGGACTAATTGTAATTTCCGAACTGTCTTCAAAGGCAGCCCCACGTAGAGTGCGTTGCAGTAATCTATTCGGGATGTGACTAGAGCGTGGACGACCGTAGCCAGATCAGACTTCCCAAGGAACGGGCGCAGCTGGCGCACAAGTCTTAACTGTGCAAAAGCTCCCCTGGCCACCGCCGAGACCTGGGGTTCCAGGCTCAGCGATGAGTCCAGGATCACTCCCAAGCTGCAAACCTGCATCTTCAGGGGGACTGTAACTCCATCCAAAACAGGCTGTAACCCTATGCCCTGTTCGGCCTTACGACTGACCAGGAGGACCTCTGTCTTGTCTGGATTAAGTTTCAATTTGCTAGCCCTCATCCAGTCCGACACAGCAGCCAAGCGCCGGTTCAAAGTCTGGACAGCCTCCTTAGTGACAGGTGGGAACAAGTGACAGATCTGGACGTCATCTGCGTACAGATAACACCTTACTCCGAATGATCTCTCCCAGCGGTTTCATGTAGATGTTAAATAACATCGGGGACAGTACTGAACCCTGAGGGACTCCACAAGACAACGGTTGTGGAGCCGAACAGGTGTCACCCAATGACACCTTCTGGGTACGACCTTCCAGGAAGGATTGGAGCCACTGCAAAGCAGTACCCCCAAGCCCCATATATGCAAGGCGACCCAGAAGGATTCCATGGTCAACAGTATCGAAAGCTGCTGAGAGGTCCAGCAGAACCAACAGGGACACACTCCCTCTGTCAAGTTCCCGGCGTAGATCATCTACCAAGGCGACCAAGGCTGTTTCTGTACCATGTCCCGGCCTAAAGCCAGACTGTACCGGATCAAGATAATCAGTGTCTATCAAGAACCCCTGGAGTTGCGAAGCCACCACACGTTCCATGACTTTGCCCAAATAGGGGAGATTGGAAACTGGCCGATAGTTCACTAATTGAGTGGGATCCAGTGATAGTTCTCTCAACAGCGGTTTTATGACAGCTTGCTTTAAGCTGGCTGGAATGTTGCCCTTCTGAAATATGAAATATGACTAAATGTTTATAATAATAACAAATTACAGTTCTCTCCTTGCACATTGTGTAGTGCTTAACTGTCCATTACTCTGCAGCTATTAAATATTTATCTTTACCACAACTCTAGTATAGGAGAAGTTGCTGGGTGAATGTTAGCTCAGGTGCAAGTGTGTGAATTCTCTTGGAGTCTGTGTAATTACCCAAACCGAAATTATTCAAGAAATGAATTGCCCCGAAAGAGAAATGTTTGACTTATAAAGACTTGTTGATATTGGACAATGAACAATTTTTCTATCTGTTCTATGTACATAATAAAAGTGAAAACATGTATGCGTGTATGTGGCACAGGTATCCACTTATACAGACAGGCTCCTGCCTCCACAAACAGCTATAGCTCCTACTATGCAGGAAAAACTAATAGCCCTTATGCCGTCACACCAGGTCTGTTTAAAATTAAAACTGGCAGATGTGTTGTCCTTTCTACCTGGTGGACTGCAGAGCTCTTGCTGAAAAGGCTAGGTGGTCTGGCAACCCAAAAAACACTCCAAATTAAAGTTGAAAATCAAACAGTTTATTCAATAACAAAGTCTTTGCAGGACTTGGCACAGCTTAATGGTTGCAAAAAAAACAGACTGGAAATGCCTTGGGTTGTTACTCAAAAGATTCCTACTGCTTCCCTTTGGATGGCAGGAAACCCGATATTTCCCACCCTGGTCCTAGGTGTTTGGTTGAAGGAACCACTCCTTCCCCCCTCTAAACCTAAGACCAGTCAAAAGGTGACCTGAAGCTGGGCTGGTAACCAGATGTCTATCCTATACAGCATGCAGAGCCAGTCTCTGCAAGGTACCATAAACCTATGGCTCCAGCAGTCCCCCAGCTATTGGTCAAGCAAGTAGCAATCAGCACTCAGCAAGCAGGTCAGCACGCAGGTTAGCATGCAGGTTTGCACGCAGTACTTACGGAGCCTTTCGGAGCCAATCCTGGCTGGCCAAAAACACATCTGAATTCCTTCCCTCTCTGAAAGGAACTGCAGCACTTTCCAAAATGGAGGCCAATCCCCAGGAAGAAAAAGGGGCGGACACCAACTAAAAAGATACATTTGCAGAGCTTTAGGTGGCAAATTCTGCACCAGGCTGCAACCCTGCTAATAATTAACAGGCAGGGTGCCAGTGTGCCTGGAACAGTCCCAGGAAAAAATGCAAAAGGAAAAATGCTCCCTTTTTAAACAAAACTATGGGGCAATGCATATGAAATGTCTGGAGGACAGAACACTCCTCGCTAAATTTCCAGGATATGGAAATTTACCATATTAAAACAAGCAAACACCTTTGCAATATAACAACATCTATATAAAACTCATATAACTATATAAACATTCAAAACAAGGTCGTTGATTGGCCTGTCCAAGACAGACATCTTGTCCTTGCTGAGAGTCCTCAGGGCAAGGAAAGGTCTTTAGTATGATGCCCATAGGCCAGGCATGGCGGGGCAAGTCTTTGTCCTTGAGTAATACAAAGTCGATCTAGTCATGGTGATGATGCATGAGCAACAAAACAATGTGGCTATAGGGGGGGTACAATGATGGGATTTCTAGTACACAACTCAAGATTGGCCTTGGCCAAACTCCCACCGGCTCCCAGAACACCCTTCTTATAAAAAGGGGGTTTAACATAATGTGATGTCTGAGCAGTCCCTACCCTTTTTGAGGATGACAGAGGCAACCTGCTCACTATACTCCCTAACTTCTCTACCCACAACCCATACCGGGGTCTTGAAGCTGGGTCATCTAAACAGATTGAACTGGCCAGAGCTGTGATAGAGGTTCTTGTACTTGAAGCAGAAACACAAGCAAAAGTAAAAGGAGCACAGATTTTTTGTTCCTTCTTTGGACTAGTGTCATTTTCCAGCCTTTCAGCCCTCTCTTTCTCTTCCTTCCTGTTTTTCTTGTCACTCTGACTATCTGTATGGAAAACAGGAGGTGGGGGAGGAGGAAGAAGAGCAGGAATGGCAAATGGCGTGGTTGATGGTGAGACTGACAATGGAACCATGACTTCTGCTACCACCAATGAAGACTTGTGAGAAGTGCTATCATCCAAAGACAGGTCACTGCCACTCCCACTCAGCTTCTTCTTGCTCTCTGATGGCCTTTTAGAGGACTTGGAGCCAGTGGCAAGCGGAGAGGTGATAGTCTTAAGGTGATCCATGGCAGTGTCAGTAGAGGGTGGACTCAATGCTGATTTTTTCTTCTTCACTGCTTTGTGTGAATTCAAAGCCATTACCTCCAGCTGCTTAGACACTTTCATTTTCCAAGGCTTTTTCTCCTTTTCGGCCACATGCCTGTTTGGCAAAGCGAGCCTATCTTCTTTAAAGGGCAAAGGGGCTATCCGATTTCCCTCTGCACTTTGCATTGCTTGGGAGTTCATGATCTCCAAGAATCTTTGCTCGTCTTCTGAGAGCGCTAAGGCTTTGTCTCTTTCAGAGTCTTTAAAGATGGAGGAATACTCTGGAGTTATTCCTTGACAAAAGACAGAGATATGGCTTAGGCAACTGCGCATAAGTGCAGGACGACCACCTTTAGCTTGATTGGAGTCCAACGATGGTGGTGGGTGCATCCTATTAATGCACACTGGGCCTATAACTGTCCACTATACACACTGAATCATAGACAAGAGTCTATCAATGAGAGAACAGTAAAGCAATATATGCAAAATATACTATATTAGTAACAGGAAAAACTGAGTGTTAACCCAGTGCAGCATTCACAATAACAATAACATATATATAGTGAGGTAATCTCAATTCAATGAACATCTATGACTCTGATAACAAGAGACAATCTCAAATATAGTCAATGTCTCTGACACTATATTGTCACACATCTCATATTACATTAGCACATCAATATCAGGTATCATAGGGAATGGGGGAGAGACAGGGGTGAGGGGAGCATCATACACATGAACATACACAATAAAGGACCGGTAAATGAAGGCAGACATACATTCCCAGACGCTCAATGTAATACAAACATATCCTGCAACTCCTATTAAGTGTAGCATACACAGCAGTGTAAATAGTAGACCAGGTAGGTGTACATGCGTGTTCTGTGGGTTGTCCTGCCATGGAGATGATATCCAGATCTCCAAATTAGCTCCCAACCTCGCGCCGACTGACCCAGTGAAGACTCAATGTAGGTCAACAGTCTGTCCGTAATGGGTGTCTGTGGCGTAGAGACAGAAGAGCTGCCAGTCCATCAACAAGAGGCGACCTCCATCCTAAGGGTCGAAGATCAACAGCGGAGGCACCATGGGACATTGACCTTTAAGTATTACTGTTTGGAGCGTTTGGGGCGAATCTCGCTTCCCACAGGCTTGCCGCCGCGGCTTGCCCTTGCTGGCATTTCAGCCTGTAACCATGGTGACGGAGAGGCCTCATTCATCTGAGTAGGGGCGGCCACATCTTACATTACAGATGACGACACCACGGTAGTGACGGCGGACGCATTACGTGGCACACACGCCCGGGTATTGGCATCATCCCTTCCTCCTCCCACTCACATACTGGGGACGCCGTTGCCTATCCCTGACGTCACACACCTCTACGCCACAGACACCCATTACGGACAGACTGTTGACCTACATTGAGTCCTCACTGGGCCACTGCGCCTGGCGGTCACTTGGTTGTTGACGCAAAACAAGCTCGGACAATCCGCACCAAGCAACAGGGCGATGTCCACATCTGACCGGAAAGCTGGTATGGCATTCTTCAGCCTTCGCAGATGTGGATGGGCCTCCACAACTTCCTTGGTTGGAATTTGATCTTTATTCTGTGGGATGGAGGAACACTCTATGAGGTCTGGAAGCTTGAACTGTCTCTTCTTGTCGCAAGAGGAGACGACAAAACCAGACGCTGTGCGACCCTGCAACTTCTTTCTCCCTGAACACGTGGTCATAGTGTAGTCGACCATCTTTGATTCAAGGCCGAACATGCGGAAGAAAGCTGGAGTAGCCAGGGAAGAGTCGCTCTGGGGATCCAACGCCACATAAAGTCTCTTTCTAAGCCATGGGCACTTGGCTGGGTAGACATCTGCCAAGCAAATGGGATGATAAACTCTGAAACGGTGAGCATCAGAGCACAGCTCGGTGCAGGCGACTGCTGACACCTCCACGTTTCTCTGTGGCATGGCTGACTCGTTGGTGACTTCGGCCGCTGGCTTTTCCCTGGATGAACCATCCCCTTTAGAATGGGAGGTGGCCTCGGAGTTGTTCATTGCAGTGCAATGCCTTGGGCTGCTGCATTTCTCACACTTGATGTCTTCTTTGCAATTCGATGCAAAGTGTGGAGTTGCACCACAGCACCTGAAGCAGATTCCCTGCTTCTGAACTAGCTGCTGTCTCTCTTTGTATGGCTTCTTGCTGAATTCTCGGCAATTGGCCAAACTGTGAGGCTTTTGGTGGATAGGGCAAAGGACTTCCTTCCCCTCTGGCCTTGGCGCATCGGTCCTGTGCTGAGTTTCAACAGCCTTCACACTGACCGGTCTCTTGGCCTCTCTAAGCGGTTTCCTGTCCACATTGGGGGGTTTCTCCAACTGAGTCCCTTGGTACAATGCAGGCAGACCTGTTTGAGGGTAATTCCTCTCTCTGGCGGCCCGGTCGATGAACTTGACCAGGTGAGAGAACGGTGGATACGCCTGGGCGTGGGCCTCCTTGAAGTTGAAAACCTCTCTCTCCCAAAATTCCTGCAGGGCGAAGGGAAGCTTACTAAGAATCTGGCGATGGGACAGATGTTGATCGAGGCACGCCAGTCCAGGCAACTCTGGGTTGTCTTTAGCCATTTCCAGCTGTGCCAGGAGGTCACTAAGGTCCCACAGAAGCTTGCAGTCCTTAAGCTTCAGAGTTGGGAACCTTTGCAGCTTGTCCATCAGAGATTCTTCAATCTCCACGCTGGTTCCAAACCTTTGGTCTAATCTGCCCCATGCCTTTTCCAAGGCTTTGATGGGGTCGGCTACGTGGACTGCGTAAATGTTCTTAACTTGAGAAGAAGAGTCTGGACCCAACCAGGCGCCCATCAAAGTCAGCTCTTCTTCAGGTGACAACCTCAGGTCCCTAATTGCTCCTTTGAAAGTGACCTTCCAGAGAAGGAATTCTTTGGCTTTGTCCAAAAACCTTTCGATCCCCTTGTCCTTCAAGTCTCTTCTGGGACTTCTTAAGATTGAGGTGAGCTGGAATTCTGGGGTTGCCGGGGACAAATACGGTGTAGGCTGCTGCGGGGTAAGGTCCCATGGTGCCTCCGCTGTTGATCTTCGACCCTTAGGATGGAGGTCGCCTCTTGTTGATGGACTGGCAGCTCTTCTGGAACTAGCCGAAAGGGTGCTGAGCTTTAAAGGTCTTGCAGGTGGTCCTGGAGCCATAGTGGGAGGCACAGGAAGCCTGAGCAAAGACGAACTCCCTGCTATGGCACTCTGTACTTGGGGCAACTCGAAGGCAACTTTAGGGCCCTGATCCGGCTGAAGTGGGAAATCTTCGTACTCCGCATCAGAAAGCTGGCTGCTTAAACTGCTAAGGTGTGCAAGCACCTTGGAAGAAGGGTCCTGTATTGGCAACTGTCTTACATTCTCTTCTGTAAGCTGCCCATTTAGGGAAAATTCTCTGGACAAAACCTCAGCCCTTACACTCTTGGCAGCAGCATCAGCCCTTACTCTAAGCATCTCTATCTCACTTTGCCTTTGGGCCTGTTCCAACTGGCTTTGGGCCTGTCTTTGGGCCTGTTCCGCCTGGCTTTGGGCCTGTCCCAATTGGAGTCGCTGTTCCTCCTCTTTGAAGAGGAGGGACTGATCGGCTATCCTTGCTTCAACTTGGGCCTCTGTGATCTCGCGCTGCAGCTTGAGACGCAGAGCAGCTTCTGAAGAGAAAGCGCTTCCGGCAGCTGAAGATTTATGGGAGCGGCTATGCTTAGATGATGCATACTCTCTCAACTTGGATGCCTTACTAGAGTGGCTAGACTTAAAGCTAAGCGCCACTGAAGGCGACTTTAAAAGATTGGTCTCGTGGCTGCCTAAGGGAGACTGGTTTCCCTTAGGCACAGACCTTGGATTAACAGGTAGAGAACTAAATTCTAGGGTATCTAAAACAGCTCTTACCCTATCCTCCCTTTCACTGGTGTCAGCCAAGACACTCACTATCTTTAGCTCTGAGTCCTTATCATTGATACGCTCAATGACCTGGACTACCTCAGATACCAAACCCTTCCAAAAATCAAAGGCCTGTTCTGTAATGACGCTCCAACTTCGGTAAGGATCACGCGTAGATAGAAGCACGGTCCAACACGATTTTATTGCAGGTACAACACTTGTAAAGCTAAAGCACCGTCCCGCCACCCAAACACACCTTTTATACCCGAACCCCCCTCCCCTTGCCCATGCAATGTCCAGGCAGGGTTGCACCATATCCGGGTGAATCAGCAAATCCCATAGTCCAAAGGGATGTGACCTCATTAGTCTCTGAGTCAGCACTAATAGTCCATTGTCCAATGTCCGAGTCCAGAAGAGGTTACCTCACTTCCCCTGGAGGCACCTGGAAGTTACATCACTCCCAGACTGACTCAGCATAGTCCTTCAGTAACTAGAGCAAAGGTCACTTTACTTCCCGGAGAACTGGGACAAAGGTCAGCACCACCTCATGGCAGGCTGGAAACCTGAACTTCTTCCAAGCTCAGATTTCCCAGATCTGACATGTTCAAGGTCTGACCTTAACATGGATGGCACCTTTGTAATGCCCAAGCTCTCTACTCTGTGCATTAGAGTTGTGATGCGTTCCCATGCTGAGGCTATCTTAGCATGGAGGAGCTCCTCTTTCTCAACTAGCTGGGCTAGCATCCTGGCTGAAGGGTGTTTTTCCCTCTGGGGCCTTACAACATGACCTTCAGACCCAACTCCGCTTACATCATCTTGCAATTGCACAGACATTGTGAACCCTTATAGCAAAAAATGAATTTTCAATAAAGGCAAATGCAATACACAATGAAATGCACAGCACTCAAACACAACAATAAATGACCATGCAATTATGCTTTGCAAGGAGCAAGACGTTGGCGCCAAAATTCGGCGGGCAAACTGCTAGACGACAACAAGGTAGCAATTTGCTGCTGGAAGCCTTCTTAGTGAAGATCAAAAACGAAGGGAGGAGCTTCTTTTGCGCGTATGGCGCAAGCTACCAAAATGGCGGCTTCACCAAATTTTCAAGCACCTCGTGCTCCGCGGCTCGGGGCCTACCGCCGAAGGAGCGCCGAGGCCGACGCTGGAAGGTGGGAGAGAAGCGCCTTCTCCCCGTTGTGCAGAGATGTCACCGCTGGACGACTGTTCCAGCCGAAATCTTCGCTGACGTGAAGGCTGGCTGTTCTTTCTTGGCGTTGCCGGGCCCAGCCGGGTCCCGGCCTGGCGCTGTTGGGCTCAGCACTTTAGTGCGAGCCCAAACTGCCGCTGGAGCTCCGCGACTCGGGGCCTGCCACCGAAGGAGCTCAGAAGGTGTTGCTGGGAACTGAGTATCAAAGAGGATACAAACAAATAGTCAATGAGTAGTAATAAAGTTTATATAAGAGGCAACGTAAGCGTGGAGAGACCCGCAGGCTGCGAATAGCAAATAGCAACAAAAAGCGCCAAGGCGCTGTAGATATTGGAGGCCCCACGGGCTGTAAATAGCAAGCAGAGATAGGAGTTATATGCCAAAGTACTAATAATAGTGTCCAACTTATAGGTGGGTGAAATACCCAAGGTTAGTCCATGATCCAAATAAAGCAATCCAAATGGAGACCACGGATGGAGAGTAGCCAAAGCGGTGGAGAATTGTAATCCAACACCCCAGTCGGGTGTATTTATAATCCACTGGCTGTATAGACAAGCCGGAGGTGAGTCCGACACCCCAAGCGGGTGTATTTATAATCCACTGGCTGTATAGTCAGGCCGACGAGTAGAAGTATAGGATCCAAAGCTCGTTTCGACCCAATACGGGTCTTTGTCAAGGCCAGAATTATCCCATCAAATAGTGGTGAAGGTCATGGCTGGACATACCTAAAGTAAAATACACAGTTCCATTCAGTAATAGTAATAAACATAACATACAGAAGAGAGGACACTAGGTATCCAATGCAACCAGTAATTATCCAAGATAAGTAAGTAACCAAACATATTAGGACAAGTATATGGTACATAGAATCATAGAGCGATAATGCTAAATCATAAGGGTACGATATTAACAACAGCAATATGGTAAATCAGGCGAAAAGGAGGATGCTCACCAAACTAGAGGAAATCACTCAGTAGCAGAGTCCAGGGCGTGTAGCAAAAGGCTATAGGAGTAGGTGAGAATAAGTAGGCAAGAGGGAGCGAGCGTCACAGGTGATGCGATTAATTAGTGGAGTAGGTCAGTGATATGGACCTTTTCGTTTAAACCGGCAGGGGTTTCGCAATTTAAAAACAAAATCCAACGGGTTTCATGGCGGCGAAGGAGGCAATCAACATCAGCATGGGGTGGAGGCTTAATTTTCTCAATGCCGAAGAAGCGTAGGCTATCAGGGCCATGCGCTGTCGACTTAAAGTGATGGTACAGCGGAGAATCCTCCGACAAATTCCTAATCCTCGAACGGTGTTCCGAGACTCTAACTCCCATCGTCCGTCGTGTCATCCCCACGTAAACTAGGCCACATGGGCACTGGAGTCCATAAATACAGGATTCAGACTGGCATGTAAAGAATTCTCTGAACGCGAAGTCACGGCCCGTTCCAGGTATATAGATTTGTTTGCCGGGAAAAACATATCTAAACCACCTATCATTGCGCATAAGCGCACCCAGAACATTAGGGACTTAGTTGTGCATTCTGACATTCGTACCCCCCGCCTGAGGAGCACCTTTACTCCCAAGACACATCGATGCGGACATTGCGCACAGTGCGACTATGTTTTTCCCGGCAAACAAATCTATATACCTGGAACGGGCCGCGACTTCGCGTTCAGAGAATTCTTTACATGCCAGTCTGAATCCTGTATTTATGGACTCCAGTGCCCATGTGGCCTAGTTTACGTGGGGATGACACGACGGACGATGGGAGTTAGAGTCTCGGAACACCGTTCGAGGATTAGGAATTTGTCGGAGGATTCTCCGCTGTACCATCACTTTAAGTCGACAGCGCATGGCCCTGATAGCCTACGCTTCTTCGGCATTGAGAAAATTAAGCCTCCACCCCATGCTGATGTTGATTGCCTCCTTCGCCGCCATGAAACCCGTTGGATTTTGTTTTTAAATTGCGAAACCCCTGCCGGTTTAAACGAAAAGGTCCATATCATTGACCTACTCCACTAATTAATCGCATCACCTGTGACGCACACTCCCTCTTTTGCCTACTTATTCTCACCTACTCCTATAGCCTTTTGCTACACGCCCTGGACTCTGCTACTGAGTGATTTCCTCTAGTTTGGTGAGCATCCTCCTTTTCGCCTGATTTACCATATTGCTGTTGTTAATATCGTACCCTTATGATTTAGCATTATCGCTCTATGATTCTATGTACTATATACTTGTCCTAATATGTTTGGTTACTTACTTATCTTGGATAATTACTGGTTGCATTGGATACCTAGTGTCCTCTCTTCTGTATGTTATGTTTATTACTATTACTGAATGGAACTGTGTATTTTACTTTAGGTATGTCCAGCCATGACCTTCACCACTATTTGATGGGATAATTCTGGCCTTGACAAAGACCCGTATTGGGTCGAAACGAGCTTTGGATCCTATACTTCTACTCGTCGGCCTGACTATACAGCCAGTGGATTATAAATACACCCGTTTGGGGTGTCGGACTCCAATTCTCCGGCTTGTCTATACAGCCAGTGGATTATAAATACACCCGACTGGGGTGTTGGATTACAATTCTCCACCGCTTTGGCTACTCTCCATCCGTGGTCTCCATTTGGATTGCTTTATTTGGATCATGGACTAACCTTGGGTATTTCACCCACCTATAAGTTGGACACTATTATTAGTACTTTGGCATATAACTCCTATCTCTGCTTGCTATTTACAGCCCGTGGGGCCTCCAATATCTACAGCGCCTTGGCGCTTTTTGTTGCTATTTGCTATTCGCAGCCTGCGGGTCTCTCCACGCTTACGTTGCCTCTTATATAAACTTTATTACTACTCATTGACTATTTGTTTGTATCCTCTTTGATACTCATTGCTTTGCAACCACCCCGTCTTGTCTTTTAGTTGCTGGGAACTGCACAGCCGTGCAAACCCAGAGACAACTACGGGGGCTACTAGCGTGCGCGCACACGAGCCCAAAACAGCCGCTGGAGCTCCGCGGCTCGGGGCGTGCTGCCAAAGGAGCCCGATGAGTTGCTGGGAACTGCACAGCCGTGCAAACCCAGGGACAGCCGCGGGGGCTACTAGCATGCACACACTCGAGCCCAAAACAGCCGCTGGAGCTCCGCAGCTCGGGGCGTGCCGCCAAAGGAGCCCGATGAGTTGCTGGGAACTGTACAGCCATACAAACCCAGGGACAGCTGCTGAGGCTACGCGCGCGCACACACGCGAGCCAAGAACAGCCGCTGGAGCTCCGCGGCTCGGGGCCTGCCGACGAAGGAGCTCGACGAATTGGTGGGTGCTGCACAGCTGTGTAGATCCAGGGGCAGCCGCTGAGGCTATGCGCACGCACACGCAAGCCAAAGGACTGCCAGAACTGAGGGAATGGAGCCCCACTCCCTCACCTTTCTTCAGCCTGGCAGCAAGCTTGCTGGCTCAGACCACAAAATAAAATCTCTAAGGCCCTGCAGGCTCAACTGAGGCGGATAGGATCGCAGGGCCGTAAATACTATGCCGTCACACCAGGTCTGTTTAAAATTAAAACTGGCAGATGTGTTGTCCTTTCTACCTGGTGGACTGCAGAGCGCTTGCTGAAAAGGCTAGGTGGTCTGGCAACCCAAAAAACACTCCAAATTAAAGTTGAAAATCAAACAGTTTATTCAATAACAAAGTCTTTGCAGGACTTGGCACAGCTTAATGGTTGCAAAAAAACAGACTGGAAATGCCTTGGGTTGTTACTCAAAAGATTCCTACTGCTTCCCTTTGGATGGCAGGAAACCCGATATTTCCCACCCTGGTCCTAGGTGTTTGGTTGAAGGAACCACTCCTTCCCCCCTCTAAACCTAAGACCAGTCAAAAGGTGACCTGAAGCTGGGCTGGTAACCAGATGTCTATCCTATACAGCATGCAGAGCCAGTCTCTGCAAGGTACCATAAACCTATCTGGCTCCAGCAGTCCCCCAGCTATTGGTCAAGCAAATAGCAATCAGCACTCAGCAAGCAGGTCAGCATGCAGCTTTGCACGCAGTACTTACGGTGACCCTTTCGGAGCCAATCCTGGCTGGCCAAAAACACATCTGAATTCCTTCCCTCTCTGAAAGGAACTGCAGCACTTTCCAAAATGGAGGCCAATCCCCAGGAAAAAAAAGGGGCGGACACCAACTAAAAAGATACATTTGCAGAGCTTTAGGCGGCAAATTCTGCACCAGGCTGCAACCCTGCTAATAATTAACAGGCAGGGTGCCAGTGTGCCTGGAACAGTCCCAGGAAAAAATGCTAAAGGAAAAATGCTCCCTTTTTAAACAAAACTATGGGGCAATGCATATGAAACGTCTGGAGGACGGAACAGCCCTCCTGTCATAGTCAAAAGCCAGAGCAATCCGGAGCTCTGGCTTGTGGTGTGCCAGTTAGACAGGGCTGTCGGTATGTTTTAGAGGACGTTAGGAAGGGGTTCGGGTCCAATGAGAACCTTGAGCCAGAAGGAGAGATGGGAAACGGGTGGAGAGCAAGATTGGGGATTCTGGGAGCAGGAGTTATTAGTTTTAGTGCATATTAGACTAGAAGGCAGATGGAGTCTGCAGGGGGGGGGGGGGGAGCTGTATGTCAGAGTCAAAAGCCAGAGCAATCCAGAGCTCTGGCCTTGGAGACTCTGCCATGTGTATCACAGCAGAAGCCGATGCCTGCGGCCTTGGACAAGGCCGGCTGCGTCCGGTTTCCGACCTAGACAAAACAAAGCACAGCTGCCAGCAGGGGCATTACTGACCCAAGGCTCCCTAGGATGATGCAATGGGCCCACAGGGTGGCGTCAGCTGGCTGGGTGATGCAAGGGGCCCATGATGTGACATCAGTCAGGGGGTATAAATATACGGTGTCGGGTGGTGGGGAGCACTCTTGGCTTCAAATGTTTTCTGACCTCCAATAAAAGTGGTGTTTACCGGCAGCTGTCTGAGTGATGCTTCTTTGAACCTGGAGCGACCTGACACCTCCCTTCAATAACATTGCCGGTTATAGTGAGTGCCACATCCCAGTGTTCCTTTCTTTCTCCATTGGTGTGGAATTTGCATGACCCCGCCTACTGCCTCTCCCTTAATTCTTTCCTATTCTTTTATATGATGCACAGCAAACAGATCAGAATTCATCAATAACTGAACATACCGGAGGGGTTTGGGGGCCTGATTCAACATGATGGAAGTGGTAGTTCACACTGCATCGAGACACAGCACTGTGACCTGCACCAGCAATGGACCTGGACCACATTTGACTCACTGAACCCCCATGACCATGTTTTGGAGGAATAGACTTTGGTTTATAGGAGTTCACTTACCTCCAGAGAGCACTGTGAACCCAGCCAATGGTAGATCTGGACCAAACTTGCAACTGATAATGCACCAAATGTGGTCCTGGTCCATTGCAGTACCTTCATTCAGTTCCAGAGACCACTGCAACCCCCACAATGACGGATCTGGACCAAACTTGGCACACAGACACCCCCCGCCCCCCATTGACCCAGTATATGTCCTGGTGTAGTTTTGGGAGGGTGGACCATGGATTATGGGATTTGCTGTACCTTTATGCACTTCCAGAGACCACTGCAAACCCCACGAATGATGGACCTGGACCTAACTTGTCACATAGACCCCCCAAGACCCACTATGCATCCTGGTCAGCTCCAGCTTCCACAAACCACTGCAACCCCCACAAATAACAGATCTGGGTGGAACTTGGCACACAGACTCTGCGTACCTGAGGGACCGCCTTACCCCGTATGTTCCCCCGAGATCACTACGTTCAGAAGAACGGAATTTGTTGTCGGTACCATCAATCCGCTCCTGCCATCTGTCCACAACTAGGCAGAGAGCCTTCTCTGTGGTGGCTCCGGTGCTATGGAACTCTCTCTCTGATGACGTTTGAGCGATTTCGGAGCTTGCCTCCTTTCGTAAGGCATGCAAGACTGCACTCTTCAGACTTGCTTTCAACTAGTCCAGTTCTATGAAATTGTAATTCTGAAATGATACCTTGTAATCGTCTTGTGTTTTTATGTTTTTACTACCTGCTGCAAAGTGTTGTGCGCAGCATGTTTTTATCGCAACCCCGAGCCTGCAGGGAGGAGCGGAATATAAAATTGAATAAATAAATAAATAAATAATGAATGAATGAATGAATGAATGAATGATGTAATTGAACTGCAATTCCCATACTGGAGAAGTTTGGGGGACATTGACATAGATTTATGGGAGTTATAGTTCACCTGCATCCAGAGAAACTGACCCTGAACAACAATGAACCAAGACCAAACTTGGCACAGAGAAGCCCTATGACCAACTGAACATAATTCTGGGATATGTGGGAATTGACCTTGATTCTGGGAGTTGTAGTTCACCCTTATCCAGAAAGCATTGAACCCAGACGACATCAGATCTGGACCAAACTTGGCACACAGACCCAACATGGCCAACTGGAAATAAAGGCAGGATTTGTGGCTGATCACCCTGGGAATCTGGGAGTTGTAGTTCACCTTTATCCAGAGAGCACTGAACCGACCTGACGTTGTATCTGGACCAAACTTGGCGCAGAGACCCAACATGGCCAACTGTGCATGCAAACCTGGCTTGGGGGTGATTGTCCTTGGTATCTGAGAGTTGTAATTTACCCACATCAAGGGAGAACTGAACCGAGCCAATGTTGGATCTGGACCAAACTTGGCACACAAACTCAACATGGCCAACTGTGCATACAGGCCTGATTTGGGGGTGATTGTTTTTGGCATATGGGAGTTGTAGTCCACCCTTATCCAGAAAGCACTGAAACCAGCCAATGATGGTTCTGGACCACACTTTGCACACACACCCAGCATGGACAACTGTGAATGCAAGTGAGGTTTGGGGGTGACTGGCCCACAATTTTGGGAATTGCAGTTCAACCACATCATTATTATTTATTTATTAGGAGCATTTCTATCCATTGCTTCTCACCTCCGAAGAGGGACTCAGGACGGCTACCAACAGGCACCATTCGGTGCTGAGCAATAAAAACAAAGCAGAAAATACTCTTAGTATACATTAAAAACAATTATAAATACATTAAAACAGTTCGCCATTCCAGGCGTCTTTCTTATGGATTTTCTAATTGGAACATTCATTTTAAAAAACAACAAGAAAGACTGGCTTTTTTGTCTAAGAAAGAGACCTAAAAAAATCACCAAACCAATATTACCTAACACCCAAAAACAAACAATGACTTTTTCAAATAACCCAGGCACCACCGGGTCTTCAAGCCAGTCTGTATATATAATAAAACGGAACGTTTGTGTGCGTGCGTGCAGAGGGATATGTGGCAGCATTCCGATTGGTTGCCACTGTGGGGATTATTTGCATAACACCTCTGAATGGCCAGCACCACGAACATTCCAACACTGTAAACAGCCAGAGGGGGGAATGAAAAGGCCTGAGTCAGTCAGGTGTGGTGGGAGTTTAAGGCGGATATGTGGCAGCTTTACACTTCACAACCTGGATCAGTTTAGAGCAGGATGGGCCACAAATGATGGGATTTGCAGTACCTTCACCCAACTCACTTCCCACAGAAGACTGTAGCCCCTACAAGTCACAGACAAGGCCCAAATTTGCCACACAGAGTACACATGACCCACTCTACATCCTGCTGCAGTTCTAAGGGGGTGGTCCATGGATGATGGGATTTGCAGTACCTTCACTCACTTACTGAAACCACTGCCCCCAAAGCCCCCTCACCCTGGCCTCCTTTGACCTTTCTGCTAATTCCATGAAGGCCTTCCAGCTGGCTTCCCCCAGCTAGGCCCAGAAGAGACACCCATCTTCCCTCTTATAGTGCCAGATAACACAGCTTCAGCCAGGGTCATTTCAACAGGCACTGCCATTCTACAAGGTAAGGCCCTACTTTACTCAAAAGACACATGAAATAACAATTAATACCTTTTAAAAATACCTTTTAATGCTTATAAATACTTCTTCCCCCCCAAAGCCCCCTCACCCCGGCCTCCTTTGACCTTTCTGCTAATTCCATGCAGGCCTTCCAGGCCGGCTTCTCCCAGCTAGGCCCAAAAGAGGCATCCATCTTTCCTCTTCAACACTGTGTCAGAGAAAGACAAAAGGATTTCTTCCCAGTGAGGGGAAAAATGCACCATCAACATTCCCTCCCCACTTGCCTCTGTGAAAACAAAATGGATTCCTGTTTTCTCCTCCCCCTCAGCTTTTAGAAAACGGTTGCCTGCCATTTGACCTTTTAAAGTTACCAATTACCAGCAGAGCAGGCCAGTACATTACAGGCCCCAAAAGATAGTTTAGGGCAGGATGGGCCACGAATGATGGGATTTGCACTACCTTCACCCAATTCACTTCCCAGAAAACACTTTAGCCCCTACAAATCACAAACCAGGCCCAAAATATACAGTAAGGCTTCATTCACTTGATTTTCCTGACTAGGCCTCAGTTAATGGGACATTGTGTATGGCCAGGCCCCAAAAGAGAGTTTAGGACAGGATGGGCCACGAATGATGGTATTTGCAATACCATCACCCAATTTATTTCCCAGAAAACACTGTCGCCCCTACAAATCAGAGACCAGGCCCAAAATTTACAGTAAGGCTTCATTAACTTGATTTCCCTGACTAGGCCTCAGTTAAGGGGACATTGTGTATGGCCTGAATTAACAGTAACCGACCTTGGCACACAGAGCCCCTATGACCCATGCTACATTCTACTGCAGATTGGAGTACGGAGGACCAAGGATGATGGGACTTGAAGTACCATCATGGGTTATGGGATTTGTAGTACTTTCAAACCCTTCATTCCCCACAGACCAAGGCGGCCCTGAACACAGACCGATAAAGACCAAACTTGACACACAGTGCCCCCATGACCCACACGCCATCCTACTGCTGTTTAGAGGAGGGTGGACCATGAAGGATGGGATTTCAAGTACCTCCATTCACTTCCCAAGCCCGCTGCGACCCTCATCCAGTGCATAATCATGACCACACTTGGCACAAAAAACCCCCGTGAACCAATGTACGTCCTGATGCAGTTCGGAGGGCGGACCATGGATGATGGGACTTGAAGTACCTCCACTCACTTCACCAGACCGTTGCCAACCTCATCCAAACACTGATCAAGACCAAACTTATTTATTTATTAGGTTATTTATTAATAATTCAATTTAATATACCGCTCTCTCTGGAGCCCAGAGCGGTTTACAGAATTAAAATAGCAGATAAAGCACATAAAAACACAATAAAACAATTTAAACCCCCCAGTTAAACCCTTGGCACACAGAGCCCCCATGACTCATTCTACATTCTGGTGCAGTATCGAGGTGGATGGACCACAGATTATGGGACTTGAAGTACCTCCACTCACTTCCAAAGACTGCTGCGACCCTCATCCAATGACTGATCAAGACCAAACTTGGCACACAAAGCCCTCATGACCAACTCTACATCTTGGTGCTGTTTGGAGGGGGATGGACCATGGATGACAGGACTTGAAGTACCTTCACTCACCTCCTGAGACCACTGCGACCCTCATCCAATGAATGATCAATATCAAACGTGGCACTAAGAGCCCCCATGACCCACTCTACATCCTGGTGCTGTTTGGAGGGGGATGGACCATGGCCCATGGGACTCGCAGTACCTTCACTAGCTTCCTGACACCACTGCGAGCCACATAAACATCTGATAAGGACCAACCTTGGCACACAATGCCTTTCTCAAATAACCCGGGCAGGGCCGGGTCCCCAAGCTAGTTTAGAATAAAGACGAGCGAGAAATTACTGTCTGAAGGCTTTCCAATAAAATGGTTTGCCTACATACAATTTTTAGAATGATTCAAAAGGGACAAAAATTATATGGATTTGTAATTGATCAATCTGAACTTGATTTTTTTCTAGACTCTGGAGATGACAGCTTAATTGCTAAGTTGCATACATTGTTTTTAAAATATGAAATGGAGTAGGAACAGTTGAAGGAATGTATGGTTAAGTGGGCACAAAATTTTGGTAAACAAATACAAATGGAACAATTGAAAAGGTTCTGGACAGAGAGTGAAATTAACTCTGAGTAAT
>JARBWK010000008.1:88275190-88317421 GCA_030556195.1 Anolis apletophallus | reverse complement strand
CACAGCAAACTTTGGGCCACTACCTCAGGGTCTATACAAATGAGAGGCAAACAGATTGGGCAGACTTGCTCCCATATGCGGAAATGGCTTACAACGGGTCCACACACTCCTCTACGGGCAGAATCCCTTTCTCCATAGTCTCTGGCCAGGAGGTAGCACCCGTGCCCAGACTCCCCGACTGGGAGGGTGAGGCACAGAAGGGGGACTGGGGCGTTAGAGCGCAAGCAGATTGGGAGGAGGTTACTAATATACTAAAGAAAACGCAGCGTACCCACAAGCGCTTTGCGGACCGCAAGCGGCAGGAGAGGGAAACATATGAAGAAGGGGAGTTAGTGTGGTTATCGACGCAGAACATTAAACTGAACCTCCTGTCCCGCAAACTAGGGCCGAAGTATTTGGGCCCATTCAGGTTACTAGGCCATAAGCCCGTTACATACGAATTGTTGTTGCCCCAAGGAGATGGGGAAGGTACACTCCTACATTCCATTGCAGTCTATTAAAATGATATTATGACCCAGTGTCCCCAGGGGACTGATCACCCCATATTATTTCCGCAGGAGGAGGTGGGAAACCTGTCAGGGATCATCTCTGCGTGATTCATCTTTCGGACCCGAGCGGCCTGACAGCCCACATGACCCACTCTACATCCTGGTGCTGTTTGGAGGATGGACCATGGATTATGGGACTTGAAGTACCTTCACTCACTTCCCGAGACCACTGAAAGCCGAATAAGCATCCCGTATAGATTACTGCAACGCTCTCTACGTGGGGTTGCCTTTGAAAACTGTTCAGAAGCTGCAACTAGTCCAACAGACAGCAGCTAGGTTGATAACAGGAGCAGCATTCAGAGAGCGTACAACTCCCCTGTTGTGCCAGTTCCACTGGCTGCCAGTTTGCTACCGGGCACAATTCAAAGTGCTGGCTTTAGCCTTTAAAGCCCTAAACGGTCCTGCTCCAACTTACCTGTCCGAACGCATCTCTCCCTATGAACCATTGAGATGTTTAAGATCATCTGGAGAGGCCCTGCTCTCGGTCCCGCCTTCTTCGCAGGCACGACTGGCGGGGACAAGAGACAGGGCTTTTTCAGTGGTGGCTCCTCGGCTTTGGAACGCCCTCCCTAGAGACATCAGATCGGCCCGCTCCCTCCTGACATTTTGCAAGAAAGTCAAGACCTGGCTGTTTGAGCAGGCATTTGCTGATGAAATGTAACAGTTGAATTAGATATATGGAATGATGACGATGTGAGGGAAACTGATTTCAACATGACGCTGAGACTGCAATTGTACGTTTTTAATTGTTAATTTGTTGTTATATGATTATTTTTTTGGTTTGTTGCTTGTGTTGTATTGAGAGCAGAGACTGCCTTGTGTAAACCGTCCTGAGTCGCCTTCGGGCTGAGAGGGGCGGTATAGAAACGTGACAAATAAATTAATACATAAATAAATTTAAAGGCCTGAGGGAGTCAGGCATGGTGGGAGTTTAAGGCCAAAACACTTTGCGGCCCCCAACAATGACAGAACAAGACCAAACTTGGCACACAGAACCCCCAAGACGCACTTTACATCCTGGTGCAGTTTGACAGAGGATGGACCATGCATGATGGGACTTGCAGTATTTTAACTCTCTTCCTTAGAGCACTGTGGCCCACACCAATGACAGATCAGGACCAAACTTGGCACACAGAGGCCCAATGGCCCACTTTACAACCTGATGCAGTTTAGGGCAGAATGGGCCACAAATGATGGGATTTGCAGTACCTTCACCCAATTCACTTCCCACATAACACTGGAGTCCCTACAAATGACAGACCAGGTGTGGAATGCGCTTCCTATTGATGTACGATCCACCACATCCCTCCTGGCCTTCAGGAAAAAAGTAAAATCCTGGCTGTGGGACCAGGCATTCGTACACCAGCACAAGGCAGCATTTTAGATTGGTTTTTAATGAAAGTGGGTGATTATGGCCGATGTTTTTATGGACTGAACATTGTTTTAATCCAGAGTGAATGTGTATGGTGCTAATGTAGTTGTATTTTAATGTATTTTTAATGTATTTTAATTGTTGAAGTGTTTTGGGGTGTATATTGTTATTATGTGGGCATCGAATTGTGCTGTACTGTAAGCCGCTCTGAGTCCCCCCTTGGGGGTTGAGAAGAGCGGGGTAAAATCCCGAAATAATAATAAATAAACTTGCCACACAGAGTATGTGAGCGTTGGTAGGCCGCTCAATAATCACACTCACTCGGGTATTGAGGAAATGCTTTATGAGTCCTTAATCCAAGGCAGTAAAAAACCGTACTGAAGCCTTCCCTCCAAAATCCCTGCTCAAAACTCCCGAGCCCCTCCCTCTGGCGAAGAGCCAATCCTGAACAGATAACCCCGGAGCCAAACTCCTCTTGTCCTTTTTCGGCTGGAACTCCAACAGCTCAGTATCAACAGGGAACAACATGGAGCTTCAGAAACAACATGGAACAAGGAGAACCAAAATGGCGGCCGCGCCTCCGATCGCTCGGTCCTCTTCCAAGATGGCAGCCGCGTCTTTGTCCATTGCGCTATCCCGCATTGGACAAGGCGCCGCTGACAGAGTACTCCTGGCCCACTCTACATCCTGCTGCAGTTCTAAGGGGGATGGACCATGGATGATGGGACTTGCAGTACCTTCAGTTATTTCACGACACCACTGCAACTCCCAATAATGCTGGATCGAGGCCAAACTTAACACACATGGCCCCCATGACCCACTCTACATCCTGGTGCAGTTAAAGGACAGACTACAGATGATAGGACTTGCAGTACCTTCAGTAATTTCATGATACCACTGCAACACCCAATAATGATGGATCAAGGCCAAACTTGGCACACAGAGCTCCCATGACCCACTCTACATCCTGTTGCTGTTTGGAGGATGGACCACGGACAATGGCAGTACCTTCACTAACTTCCCCAAGCTAGTAAGTAATAAATAAACAAGAGAATTTTACTGTAGTCTTCCTGCTGATGTCTGGTGTCTCTCTGGAAGGGAATGGAAAACAAGCCATCCATACCATAACTTCTATGCATTTTTCTTCATATCAATTGCTAGAATCACAGCAATTGTTGATATTCAGAGGACTTGAGGTGATGGTACAATTGGCACGAAAATTACACATAACTGAAGGCATATATATATATACACACACACATATATACACAGTATATATATACACAGTATATATATATACACACACACATATATATATATATGGGGGGGGGAATAATCTGTGCTGCTGTTTACAATTACTCCTCAACATTTGTGGATCTACATTCCATGGCTTTGCTTATTTGTGAGTTTGTAGCTGCTGCTTAACTAACCGTTTCTGAAACTCAGCTCTGGAAAGGCCTTGGACCTGGGAGACCTTGCAACACAAAGCCACCAAACCTGCAGGCAAGGGACTGGACTGAGATGCCTCTGGAGAAAGGCAGGCTGGAGTAAAAGGGTCTCAGAGAGAAAAAAACAGGCAGTTGGGGGTGTGTGTGTGTAAAGGGTCCGGATGGTGGCTTTAGGTGGCAGCTTGTCCTCCCCCCTCTCCTTTTCCACCAGAAGCCTGAGCCAATATCTCCCTTTTCCACTTGGCAACACAGCACTTGTGCCTTGCTTGGAAGCCAATTATCTCCCTCACCCCTCCACATTTTTTCTATTTCCCAGTTCATTTCAGATCCCATAAAAACATTCTGAGGAGTATGAAAGAATCACATAATTGTAGACCTGGAAGGGGCTGCAAGGAAAGCAGAGATATTGCCTTCCATATGCACAACTTTCTGTTTTGGAGAGTGCTTTGCGATCCTTCCCTTCTAAAGTTATCGCCTTCCAAGCTATCCATCCTGAAACATTTCTGTTCTGCTTAGGCATTTTGATGGGACTGTTTGAACTTCTTTAAAAATTGCAGCCAACTGATGGCCTCTATAATTTGTGCAGCCAACTGATGGCCTCTATAATTTGTTGAGAGATGTTTCTTTATTTGGGAATTCTTTATTCTTTGTTCACTGTTTTTAAATTTTCTGTATTTCATATGTATGTGTTAGGCCTGGTTAGGTTTTTCGTTTCCCTATTAAAGTCGTTAGAAATTCATTTGCAAAGTACTTCCGATATGTATTTGAACAGCTGTAAGCAACTTGGAAGTGAATTACCAAAATCGAAGCCAACGCCGCAATTTTTCTTAAGGAAATCGCCATTTTCAGAAATGGTTTTCCCTTCCCTGGCTTTCCCTTCCGCCGCCTGAGAACGGCCTGTTCAGATCCGGGGGTAAGGCATGGGATTCCAAGCGTGAAAGCTAATGCGCGTTGGTTCCCAGCTGTTGAGGAGTGGAAGGGATGCTCCTCCTCTTCCTCGCTACCTAGGAACTAACGCCGGTTATCTTTGACCCGCGTTGGTCCCAGGTGGCGAGGAGGGGTGGAGGGGATGCTCCCTCCTCCTCGCCAGCTGGGAACTAATGCAAGTTACAGCTAACGCGCGTTAGTTCCAAGGTGGCAAGGAGGGGTGGAGGCGATGCCCTCCACTAATCGCCACCTGGGAACTAATGTGCGTTACATCTAATGCACGTTAGTTCCCAGCTGGCGAGGGGGAGTTGGAGGGCATTGCCTCCACTCCTCCTCGCCACCTGGGAACTAACACGGCCTACATCCCTCCCCAGCAGATCTGGGGGAAACAAGATTTTTCCCCAGATCTGCTGGGGAGGGATGTTATTCCATGTCCAATCTGGATGTTTACACTCAGATTGGACATGGAATAACATCCCTCCGCAGGAGATCTGGGGGAAACCCGAGTTTCCCCCAGATCTGCTGGCCAGGGATGTTATTCCACGTCCAATCTGGGTGTAAACACCCAAATTGGACGCAGAATAACATCCCTCCCCAGCAGATCTGGGGGAAACTCGGGTTTCCCCCAGATCTCCTGCAGAGGGATGTTATCCCGCTTGGAAGCGAGAAGGTGGTGGGGGAAGAGGCGTCTTTACCCACTTTGCAAGCCACTTTTATCCATCCCGAATCAGCCTGATGCGGGATGGATGAAAGCAGCTTGCAAAGTGGGTTAAACGTGTCTACCATTAAGGAAGGACTTTCAAAACTTCTGAAATTTGGTTAAGTTTGAAGTTTTTCCAAAGAAAATTTCAGAAATTAGTCCAAAATCGAATCAGCAGCGCCTCCTACAGCCGAAGCGAGTTTTGAACCTTTTTTTTGATCACCCAGCCTTAGTATGTGTGTATAACACGTCCAGAGTCTATTTTTGAAAAACAAGTTCAAAAATTGGAACCAACATTTTCTCTATCTTACTTTCATTACTATCATTTCCTATTTTTTCACACAAAAGCCTGAGCATCCATGGGTACTGTGGTTGAGGAAGTACCAGGACCAGGATTAAACTCTGTGGTGTGTATTCCTTATCTGTAAACAATAAGGGTACTCTGGCATTCCTGAACAAGTAGCCAAACATGTCTGAGGATGGACAAACTGAAACCTAAGGCAGAACAAACAAAGATTATAGACTGTGAAAATGGACACTGTGAATTGTGTGACCAATGCTAGAAGGGGTTCCAGTACATACATATAAAGGATCAAGTCTGCAACTTGAAATTTCTTCTAAACTTGTTGGTATCCTTCTGCACTAGTGGCTGGTGGCCTGAAATTTCTTTTACCTTATATATTGGTAGAGCCCCCTGGAGCCACAGCAGGTTAAGCTGCTGTGCTGCTGAACTTGCTGACTGAAAGGTTGGCAGTTCGAATCGGGAGAGTGGGGGGAGCGCCCGCCAACCTAGCTGTTCAAAAACATGCAAATGTTAGATCAATATGTACTGCTCCAGCGGGCAGGTAATGGTGCTCCATGCAGTCATGCCGGCCACATGACCTTGGAGGCGTCTACAGACAACGCCTGCTCTTCGGCTTAGAAATTGAGATGAGCACTATCCCCCAGAGTCAGACACGGCTAGACTTAATGTCAAGGAATACCTTTACTATTGGTTTAAGAGGTGCATCTCTAATTACATTGATCAATCCTATTCCCACTGATGTCCTAGTTATGGCTAGTCTTGAAATGAGTGACTTTTGAAAATATTTTGGAGGGTCCAAATGGTTCAAAATACAGTGACTTGGATGTCATGTAGAACCTATTTTACACTAGCTGCACTGGTTATCAACTCAATCTCTTGTTGAATAGCAATTCAATGCATATATAAATCCTATTTATTCAAAAGGTCTCCTTTAGCAACTGGATTTAGGCTATTATGATTGATAACACTTTTCGGACACTAATTTTTTTGTATACATCTGTAATTATTATTTTAAAATATATATTAGAAGGAAGTTAAGCTACATTCATAGTAATTTTTATAAACTTATTTAAAGTTTAGATTTCAAAGTATGGGAAGGAAATTTAATGATAATTTGGGCACTTTACCTAAGTTTTTGCCACGCAAAAGTGAAAATAGAAAAATTGATTTGTTCTGAGATTACTCATCTTAAACTTTTTGTAATTTTACTAGTTTCTTTAACTAGCCATTGTCAATTCGATTGGTTGTTTTAGCAACATAGAACTGTAATTATACAGATAAATAGGAATTATGAATTTAGTTGCATTTGTCAACAAACATACAGGAAAGGGATATCAAGAAAACTATGCTTGGTGCTAGATGCAATGTATGATTACATGTTCTAGAACAGGCTGGGAAAATCACTGAAGCTTTTGCAAACCCCAGTCTTCCAAAGTAATATAATTTACATTTCTGTTAAAAGTAGAGGGATATAAATACACCAATTCAGATACTCCTTCTTATATTACTGCCCATTACACAAATATTTTAGTACACATTTAATAATTACTGCTACAATCATTCCGTAATTTAGATTCCCCCCATCTGGTTTGGACAGTGTACCAAATGTAATGTTCACATCTGAAAGGCACACAGAGACATGAGGTGGACTCAAGGCAAACATTTAAAAATGTATCAATAATAAGGCTCCCATCTTTTTTAATGTCATTAAAGCACAGTTCAAAAGAGCTACCATTTAACTATCATGATTATGATCATGATCAGCACATACAATTCAAATTTATATACAATTCTCAGCAATGAAACTGAATGCAGCAAACTGCTCATATGACTGTAAGAATAACAATGTCACCTTGGTGACAACAGATTCACCATTTTATGCAAAAAAGCATAGTTGTAGAACAGTCATGACTGAGCCTATAGGACAACATATGATTAAATATAAGCCAACTGAAATGAGACAGAACTGCATATCTCCTCCTCTAGACATATATTAATCTGTTGCATACAAAAGCAATTCAGTTTTGGGCTTGCCAGACCAGTAGAGTGTGTACCCGGCACCGTGTTCTTTAAGGCTGCCTTCCTCATGGAGAAGAACTTCACTAAGAGCAGCAATGTCAACATTAAGTCGTGACAGTTCATAGGCTATTAGAGCAGAACGATGCTCAGGATGTCCACTATATGCAGAATCTTGCATGGTTCTGATGTTCCAGGATGCAAGTGTCAGTCTACTGGCACCTTTGCAGGCAGGTGTGTGCCTTTGTTTCTTGGTCTTTGTTCGACCGCATCAGAAGATGCCCATTGGCTACGGCTAGCCAACTGGGTAGATGGGGATGAGCTTTCGTTAGGCCACCTTTTCTAGGCCCCTCTCCATATGGAGCAAGTTGTGCTCTCCTTTAAAAAAGGCTGCTTGGTCATTCAGGATGCTGCCGAACAAGACTGTCATCTCCCGGGTCAGTCTCGACGACCAAAGTCCTGAACCGCCTGCATGCAGGGTTGGGTCTGCAGCTTCCAATGCATCTTTACACCTGTCATTTCGTGCCTTGCCTATCGCTACAGGGCTTATTTGGAAATTGTATGTGTCCTTCGAGCCTGTGCAATGGATTTTTCTAGTGGAGCGCAGCGTGCACAGAACTGGCCTCACCCTTTAAACCAAAGGTTCGTCTGCCGGGGCCTAGCAAGGTTGGACGGTGGCAGCGAGGTCCTCAGGTTGTAGGTTTGGTTTGAGTTTCCTTCTTTTAGATGGCTGACCTTACAGGGTTAGACGAGCACCATCTGCCCGGATTTGAAATTAGAGTTTTCCTTCACCTAGGATGGTTGCAAAAAGGCAAGAGAGCCCATCCTGCCCATTGACGCTCTTTGTCAGACACTTCGGTTGTGACCTGTCTGGCATTGGAGGCCCTACCAGTGACTATTATGCCACCGCCAGTATAGCTCACAACTTCATTATGGTACGCAAGCCTCTCCCCCATGCAAGGGGGCGTCAACATCTTTCAGGAGTAGGCTGTATGATTAAAAACTCCATAGCCTCTAAACTCGAAACGTTGCCAACTGGTCACTCTTGACTGCATTATCTCCTTACGCCTCCCACATGCTGTTCTCTTCAGCATATATGCCCCAACAATACAAGCCGACGCTGTGGAGAAAGACAAATTCTACTCAGACCTACACCACCTCATACAAAAGGTCCCTGCAAAAGACAAAATCATTATCCTTGGTGATTTTAATGCCACAGTAGGAAAAAACTTTGAAGCCTAGAAAGGTGTATTGGGTAAGCATGACCTCCAGCTAGAGTTTTGTGCAGAACAGCAGTTGATGATTACAAACACTATCTTTCAGCAGAAAGATAGCTTGAAGACCACCTGGATGCATCCCCCATCCAAGCACTAGCACCTCACTGACTATGTTTTAGTGCGCCAGAGAAACTTTTGTGATGTCCGTCATACTCGAGTGATGCCCAGTGCAGAATGTCGAACAAACCATCGCCTTGTAAGATGTAAACTAAATCTACACCTTAAGCTCAAATCTAAAAGGTGTGGCATCTTAAAGAGAAGACTTCAAGTCAAACACCTTCAACAGGCTGCTGTGAGAGACAACTTCCAGGCAAATCTGCAAACAAAACTTGAAGACCACCCTACAAATTCTTCTCTTACAGCGCTTTGGCAACATGAATTAGAACTGCAACATGAATTAGAACTTCAAGAAATTTCAAACTCACCTACAGAAACATTGTCCCAGGACAAAAACTAATCTAGCACTAGGGATCTGCTATCGCCCCTCCCAACCAAACTCCAGAGGCAGACTGCTATCTGGAAAATGAAGTTAAACAGGCCTCAAAAAGAAATACATTAGTCATAATGGGGACTTCAACTATCCCCAAATAGATTGGCCAAATTCTTGTTCTACGCATGAAAGAGAGACAAGGTTCCTCGACATGCTAGCTGATTATTCCCTTGAGCAGATGGTCATGGAACCAACCAGGGGAAAGGGGATCCTGGACTTGGTGCTAACTAATGAACAAGATCTCGTTCAAGATGTCCTTGTAACTGAGCCCATAGGTACCAATGACCATAACACAATAACCTTCAACGTAAGTTTGGATAGCAAACTGTCAGTGAAAACTAACACGGAGACATTAAACTTTGACAAAGGGAATTTCACCAAAATGAGAAAAATTGTAAAGAACAAACTAAAAGGAGCAGTAAAAAATCAACTCCTCCAAAATGCTTGGAAACTGTTTAAAAATACCTTAAAACAGGCCGAACTAAAATGCATTCCAATAAAAAGAGGCATGGAAAGTCCAAAAGGACACCAGTATGGCTTACAAATGAAGTAAAAGATGTGATTGGAAAGAAGAAAAACTCATTTACGCAATGGAAGGCTCTTCCTACCGAGGAGAACAGAAAGGAACACAAGCTCTGGCAAACTAAATGCAAAGCAACCGTCAGGAAAGCCAAGAGAGATTTTGAGGCACACATAGCAAAGAATATTTTTTTAAAAAACTTCTTTAAGTACATCAGAAGCAGGAATCCAACTAGAAAAGCAGTTGGGCCACTCGACGACAATGGTCAGAAAGGGAAAATCAGTGAAGACAAAGAGATTGCTGAGCGGTTAAATGACTTCTTTGCCTCCGTTTTCACACAGGAGGACAGACAACATATGCCTGCAGCTGAGTCAGTTTTTTCAGGGAGGGAATTAAAAGAATTAAAAGAGATAGAGATAAACAAGGAGGATGTTCTCACATGCCTTACTAAACTAAATGTCAACAAATCACCAGGTCCAGACGGCATCCACCCCAGAGTTCTTAAGGAACTCAAGTGTGAAATTGCTGAACTTCTAGCTAAGATATATAACCTTTCTCTAAGATCAGGCACTGTACCCGAGGACTGGAGGGAGGCAAATGTAACACCGATCTTCAAGAAAGGATCCAGAGGTGATCCAGGAAATTATAGACCAGTCAGTTTAACTTCAGTTCCAGGCAAAGTGATGGAAACCATTATTACAGAAAAAATGACTAGGCACATATAAGAACAGGCATTGCTGAAAGAAAATCAACATGGTTTCTGCAAAGGCAAATCATGTCTTACTAACTTGTTAGAATTCTTTGAGGGTGTAAATAAACACATAAAGGGGACCCAATTGATATTGTTTACCTTGACTTTCAAAAGGCTTTTGACAAAGTCCCTCACCAAAGGCTCCTAAATAAGCTCTTCAGCCATGGAATCAGAGGACAGGTCTTGTCCTGGATTGGAACCTGGAACCTGAAACAAAGGGTGGTAATAAATGGACATTTCTCTGGGTGGAAAGAGGTGAGAAGTGGCGTACCCCAAGGTTCAGTTTTGGGTCCGTTACTTTTTAATTTATTCATTAATGATCTGGATGTAGGAGTGAATTCTGAGGTAGCAAAGTTTGCAGACGACACTAAATTGTTCAGGGTAGTTAAAAATGAAACTGATTGTAAAGAGCTCCAGAAAGATCTCTCGAAATTGAGTGAATGGGCAACAAAGTGGCAAATGCATTTTAACCTAAACAAGTGTAAAGTCATGCACATTGGGGCAAAAGAACCCCAACTACACCTACCAATTGATGGGGTCAAAGCTTTCGAGACAAACCAGGAAAGGGATCTTGGGGTTTTGGTGGACAGCTCAATGAAGATGTCAACCCAGTGCGCAGCAGCAGTGAAAAAGCAAATTCTATGCTAGGCATGATCAGAAAGGGAATCGAAAATAGGTCAGCAAATGTTGTATTACCTCTCTACAAATCTATGGTAAGGCCACATTTGGAGTACTGTGTACAATTCTGGTCTCCGCACCTTAAGAAGGATATAACGGAACTGGAAAAGGTACAGAAAAGGGCAACAAAAATGATCCAAGGGATGGAGCGGCTCCCTTATGAAATCAGGTTGCAACGCCTTGGTCTTTCCAGCCTTGAAAGACGGCGTTTAAGAGGTGACTTGATCGAAGTGTATAAAATCATGCATGGGATAGAAAAGGTGAATAAAGAAAAAATATTTTCTTTGTCACAAAACACTAGGACTAGAGGGCACTCCCTGAAGCTCCAAGGTAGGAAAATTAGGACTAATAAAGGGAAATATTTCTTCACCCAGAGGGTCATTGGGTTATGGAATTTACTTCCAGAAGGTTGTGACAGCTGTCAGCCTGAACAACTTCAAGGCAGGATTAGACAGATTCATGGATACCAAGTGTATCGGTAGTTACTGAAAAGGACATTCAAGTGCCACCTCGGAGTTGGTTGAGGTAGGCAGGATTTCCCTGGGTACTGGTTGTGGGGGGTCGGGAGCAGGTCAGGGTTTCGCCCTCCCTTCTGCTTGAGATCCCCGTGTACAACTGGTGGGCCACTGTGTGATACAGAATGCTGGACTAGATGGGCTGAGGTCCGATTCAGCATGGCTCTTCTTATGTTCTTATGTTCTTATATCAAAAACAGTATCCTGCAGTCTGCTGAAGAATCCCTAGGATTCTCAGTCAACAAAAAATCAAAACTGGTTTGATGAAAACAACCAACAGATCCAGGGGCTGTTGGCAAAGAAGAGAACTGCTCACCAGGCACACTTTCCCCAGCCATCTTGCCATGTAAGAAAAGCAGCCTTCCATCACGCATGTAGTAAACTCTAACAAAAACTCAGAGACATTCAGAACAAGTGGTGGATCAATTTAGCAGAAAAGACACAACGTTGTGCAGATCTGGGTGATCACAGAGGATTTTACGAAGCTCTCAAAGCAGTGTTTGGACCTACTTATCAGGTCCAAAGCCCCTTATACAGTACAGATGGACAAACACTAATTACAGATAAAGCCTCCATCCTGAACCGATGGGCTGAACATTTTCAGAGTCTCTTGAATGCCAACCGAGTAGTCCAAGGTTTAGCTATCCAACACATAATACAACATCCAATGAAAAATGAACTGGACACAGCTCCCACTCTGGAAGAGACCCTTGAGGCCATATAGCAGATGAAAAATGGCAAGGCAGCCGGGATTGATGGAATTCCACCTGAAGCTTGGAAACAGGGAGGTCATGTACTTCATGCTAAATTCCACGAGCTCCTTCTGAGTTGCTGAGAAAATGGTGAACTGCCATCAGATCTCCAAGATGGAGTTATCATCACCCTGCATAAGAAAAAAGGAACAAAATCCGACTGCTCAAACTATCGAGGTATAACTCTGCTCTCCATTGATGGAAAAACCCTTGCAAGGATATTCCTGAACAGATTAGTTCCTGCTGTTGCAGAAGAACTTCTCCCTGAATGCCAATGAAGCTTCAGAGCTAACAGGAGCATCACAGATATGGTATTTGCCCTTAGATAACTGCAAGAGAAATGTAGAGAGAAGAACAAAGGACTCTATGTAACATTTGTCGACCTCAGCAAAGCCTTTGACACTGTGGCAGATTCTGGAATGACTAGGATGTCCCCCCAAATTTGTCAAAATTATTATCCTGCTATATGAGGGCCAGCACGGTCAAGTCAGATATGGCAATGCTCTCTCGGAGCCTTTTCTAATAACTAATGGAGTGAAACAAGGTTGTGTTCTTGCACCAACCCTATTTACAATCTTCTTCAGCATGATGCTCCAAAGGGCTAAGGCAGATCTCGAAGAAGATGGCATATATATATACGCTATCGTACTGATGGCAGCTTGTTCAACTTAAGCCGTCTGAGGGCTCACACTAAGACTCTAAACTATCTAGTCCGTGAGCTTTTTGCAGATGCTGCTGCCCTTGTCGCCCATTCAGAAGCAGCCCTGCAGCGCCTGCCATCCTGCTTTGAAACAGCTGCAGAGCTGTTTGGGCTGGAAGTCAGCCTGAAGAAAATGGAAGTTCTCTACCAGCCCTCACCACAGGAAGAACACCATCATCCCCACATCAGCATTGGCAAATCTGTGCTTAAGTCAGCACAGCAGTTCACCTCCCTGGGAAGCATCATCTCTTCAGATGCCAAGATTGATAAAGAGATAGATCAGAGCTGTCCAACTGGTGGCCCGCAGGCCGTATACAGCCCCCCAGCCCCTTCCCCACGGCCCCCAACCCTCCTGCAAGATATCTGCTTTTTAAGATTTAAAAAAAATTATTATTATTTTTTGAATATTTTTTTGAATATTTTTCATTCATTTTTTTCATGGCAAGGTGAGGGGTGGGACAGGGAGGAGGAGCAGGCTCCCTTCCTCCTCCTCCTATTTCCCTCCCTCCCACTGGCATATAATGCGTAAATACTTGAAGAAGCAGGCAGGCAGGCAGGCAGGCAAGCGGAGGTGAAGGGAAGGGAGGGGGAAGAAGGGGAGGCGGCAAATAAAGTGTGTGTGTGTTTGCCCTCCTCCTCCCTTCACTTCTTCCCCGTGCGCTCCCCCTCCCTGTTGCCTCGGCACTCTTTCCTGTCTTCTTGTTTCCCTCCCCCCTCTCCCTCCCTCCTTCCTTCTCTTTCATTCCTTCCCCCTTCCACCACCTGAATGAAAGAGGGAAGGAGAGAGTGCACCGAGCGAGAGGGGCATGGCCAGAGCAAAAAAGGGGGGGCCGAGTTCGGAGCGCGCGGGGGGGGTGCTCATCCATTCCCTTTCCGGCTTCCTCCTCTTCTGAGGATTCGTGCCAAGTTTGGTCCTGATCCATCATTATTTGAGTCCACAGTGCTCTCTGGATGGAGGAGAACTACAACTCCCAAACTCAAGGTTCAGTACTTTCTGTTGCTCTCATGAGAGTTCAGTCTGCCAAGTTTGATTCAACATGGCTGAGGAATGCTTTGATTGTGTTTTCCCCTTATGGCAGAAGGAGGTAGGACTGGATGGCCCTTGGAGGTCTCCTATTCTAGGAACCCATTGTAATTAATATTATTATTATTATCATCATCATCAGAGGCTGAATGGTCATCTGTGAGGAATGCTTTGATTGTGTTTTCCCCTTATGACAGAAGGTGATTGGACTGGATGGCCCTTGGAGGTCTCCTATTCTAGGAACCCATTGTAATTAATATTATTATTATCATCATCAGAGGCTGAATGGTCATCTGTGAGGAATGCTTTGATTGTGTTTTCCCCTTATAGCAGAAGGTGATTGGACTGGATGGCCCTGGATGGCCCTTGGAGGTCTCCTACTCCAGGAACCTGTTGTTGTTGTTATTATTATTATTATTATTAGCAGAGGCAGAATGAATATTATGCCTTATCATTCAGGGTTATAGGTCTGTGTGGAAGGGCCCTGGCTTCTTATTTGACTTCCTTTCCACACATCTGAATAAAATCCCATGTTATTTGCTTTAAACCAGATTATATGAGTGTGGACTCCAATAATCCAGTTCAAAGCAGGTATTCTGGGTTATATGGCTGTGTGGAAGGGCCCTGAGTCCACACTGCAATATAATCCAGTTCAAAGCAGGTTTTGTGGGGTTTCCTGCCTGGATATTCTGGGTTATATGGCAGTGTGAAGGGCCCTGAGTCCACACTGCAATATAATCCAGTTCAAAGCAGGGACTGGGACTTGAGACTGGGATTTTGGTGTTCATCTCTATCTCCAAGTCAAAGCCCCGGTGTTGTCCACAGACACCTCCAAGGCAGGGAGGGGGCGGGCCAGGGAGGGGGCGGAGCCAGGGAGGGGGTGGGGGTGGAGCCAGGGAGGGGGCGGAGCCGGGGGCGGAGGCAGACCCTTCGGCCCCCCAGGTCATCAGTAACAGCCACAGGTCCGGTAATTCCAGCCACAGGTCCGATTAGTAAAGGCATATAGTGCATGGACAGCCCTGAAAAGAGTCTGGAGTAACAAACACCTGCGGCAAAGCACAAAAGGCATATCATACTGCATTCTCCTTTATGGGTCTGAAACATGGGTCACCTTCACAAAAGAGTGCTGTCTTCGAATGTTGCTGTCCTGTCCTTGAGCAAGCAGGGATCACCAGCATTGAGGCCATGCTATTGAAAACATAGCTGCACTGGGCAGGGCACGTCTCTAGGACCACTGCCTCCCAAAGATACTACTCTATGGTGAACTTGGCACGGGTCAGCGCAAGAGAGGCGCCCCAAAAAAGAGATATAAGGACTCCCTGAAATAACATCTCAGGCTCGGCCAGATTGATCACCAACAATGGTCCACCCTGGCCTCACATCAGGAGGCATGGAGACGCACTATCCATAATGCTGCGGCCTCTTTCGAGAAGACACGCGAAACAGATCTCAAAGAGAAACGACAACGCACAAAGAACCGCAATTTGGAAACATCACCCAAGGAGACTTTCTGCTGTGCTTTCTGCAACCGGACTTGCCTATCTCGGATTGGCCTTTTTAGTCATCAACGCACTTGTAAAAAGCGTGGGATGAGTCCTTCCTAAGAATCTTCGTTAGCGAAGTAATGCCAGTGAGACAAAAGGAATTACACTGATTTATATCAAATTTTTTACTAATCAAGTTATTCTTTCTTTTGGAAAAAAGCAGCTCATTTCATGGGTTAGAAACTAAGTTTTTCTTCTCAATCAAGTTGTTCAATTCAAAGTGCTAGACTAACATGATAAGGCCTTTGGCTATGTCAACTTCATTTTTTGAAGAGGCCAGTTTATCTATTTTTCCTTAGCTTTTATTAGAAAAAAGAGCTCAACATTACAATTCAAAAATTCAAACATGAATTTCAAGTATGGAATGAAAAATGCTTTTAAGAAACATTCAGATTAAAACTACTTGTTACCTGAATAAGTCATATCTGCAGGTTCCAATGAATGAAATCAAAGAATGAAAGATTTATTGCTCTGAAACAAAATTGGTAGTATAGTAGTAAGAGACCTGGCCATTAAGCATAATCAGTGAAGTTAACAAATTGAAGATGCACTAACAAATTTTGAAGACAGGTAATGGTCAGTCAAAAGCTGGCTGACTCAAATTCAACTGAAGTAGCAAAACACAAGGAATACAGAAATCTCATTTTCAGGTAATTAAAAAAAATGTAATAACAGTTTCAACAGCCCACAAGCCAAAATAGTTATTCTTTAAAAAGTTGAACTGACATTCAAAGAGCCAATTTTTTACGTTCAATTTTGGTTTTGCCCCCTCATAATTCAGAACAATTAGAGGAGGAAAAATATATTAGTGACTAACACACAACTGAACAGAATGTTGTTCTTCCACTTGGGAATTTTTCACTGAGGTAAAAAAAATCTACATATAAATTTGATATTTATTTAGTACTACAAATTGTATTTCTTATAGTTCTGATCTCTTGCGTCTCAACCCTGTTTTACACATTTCTTGCTTCACTGATTTGTTCTCTTCTGATACTGAATCCGCTCCATTTCGTATTTGTATCTGTGCTTGATACCATTCTTACCACTGAACCATACCAAAAAAATCTTGAGAATCTTTATGACAGCACCCTCGGAGCAAGGCAACTGATGTAAAAGCAAACTAGTGCCACTCTCTTGGGAGCATTTATCCTTGATTATGTTTTCACTGATCGAGTGTTTTATAGTGATTCTTTGAAGAAATTTCTTGTAAACATCAGTTGTGTACAAGTTCACAAGTGCTTATATAGTTAGTTCCACAAACATTAACACCAGGATGGTAGCTGTCAGCTCTTGAAAATTAAGAAGAGTCTGTTCCACAGGATCAAAAAAAACCCTATGGAACCTCGCAGCCTTTGCTTGAGCTACACAGGAATGTAGCAGATGTACTTGCTGAGGTAGTCCAGTCAATTCTCCTCTTTGCAACCTTTCAGAATATTTCTGGAAGGGTGACATTGCGAAGAAGCCACTGCTGAGAACGGTTGCCATTGCAGTCTTTAATGCTGGGTACTTGGCTGTCTTCTTCAGTGGCTTTATCCAGGCACTGGTTACTGTTCACATGCAACAGGGTTAATTTCTGTGTCCCAGCAGGGAGGGGATAAGAAGGAAGGAAAGAAGGAAGGAAGAAACATTTTAAGGAAACTGAAGAGTTGATCAAAATGCACTGAAAGTCAGCAAATTTATTTCAAATACAGTACAGTATTTGACTATTAAGCAGTACACATCTTTTTGTACTAACCGACTATTTATTTATTTATTGGATTTCTACACCGCCACTCCCAACGGCTCGGGGAGCCTTGATAAAGCCAATGTTGAATTATACTTACCCATTTTGAAACGGGAGTGTTCTATGACTTACCTGGAAGTATTGTTTACCAGGACCACGTCCCGTCGGCTCTATCCAACTATGTCACCTGACTCATGATTGAACTCTAATATGTGATATATAAAGACTATACATAACATCAATTTGGAAATCCGTCTATCATATTTATTTTGGTAGCCGCTTAGCAACTTAGAAAGAATGATATACCATATATTATGGCAATCTAATGCCTATTAGAATTGAACACACGGAGCACAGGAAGGAATTACACGCTTTTGATATCGTCCGCAGTTACAGCATAAGATCACCCCAGGAGGCTTTGGACTTTGCCTCTCGTCTACGTGACCAGCGGCTTTACTGGGCTCTCATTTTGCCATTCCTGGCAGACACATATTTTTGAGTTTATTCCTCTGAGGTGTTTCTTACTTTGGAACTGAGCGCCAACATGTTGTTTTGCTGCAAGCACCATTACTTCCACATCACATGCTATCTACAGCATGACGTGACTACTCTCTGTAATATCGGGATACTTATTGACTACACACTTCCACGTTTGATGTCACAACAGCGCCATGAGAGGACGCCACGAGAAACGCCGCCACAACGCTTCCGCATCAGAAGTCACCATCAAGCCAGGAACAGGCGGCAATTGATATTGCGAGACGAACATTCCGCTGACATTGTACGGTTACTTTAATAAGCACTATCGGGGCACTATTGGGGTTATACTACTGCACACACACAGCCCATTCACAGTGTGAGTACTTATTACAGCACCGCAGAACGGATCATTATTTTACCCTTGTAGATTCTACACCCAGCCCCCCTCCCCTGCACATTAACTACATAATTCCTATGCATTTCGTGATAGCAGTCTATCTGTTTAGTTTTCATTTTGTATTTGATTACATTGACAGTGTTTGCATTACCATGATGGAAATGGACTGTTAGCATATAGCACCATCTAGTGGCGAATTTATTAGTAGGATTTCCAGACAATGATGGTATTTCTTTGACATTTGACATTCTATGCTTGAACATATTCTTCCCTGGTGTTTGCTGTAGTTTACTATAGGGGCAACCCTGCTGGGTTTTTTTTAGTTCAGATTAACTTCCTCTATCAGCTCCAGCTCCTCATGTGGGGACATGAGAGAAGCCTCCACAAGGATGATAAAACATCAAAAACATCCGGGTGTCCCCTGGGCAACGTCCTTGCAGACGGCCAATTCTCTCACACCAGAAGCGACTTGCAGGTTCTCAAGTTGCTCCTGACACAACAAAAAAACAACAAATGAATGATTTGTAAGTAATTCTCCTTTTAAATAATGAAAGTATGCCCAAGTTATAGTAGAGTTATAACATGACTTTGTAGTGTGACTGTAATATGTGAAGTTACTTTTATAAAGTGTGTTGAAATGACTTCACTAAAAGGTGAAGGCAGAATATCAAATCATTCAAGTTCCCAACATTTTATTAGCAGTAGTCCTCATTGTTTTGTTAAATTTAAGAGGCATTAAACACCCGTAGAGAAGTATCCCACTTTCATAGCACTTGTTTTAGATAAACTACTCTCTTCTACACTTTTGCCATGTAGTTTAGATGTCTTGAACTCATCTAGAGAATTTATCTCAAGAACCCTTAATGCTATTCTGTACTTGGATTACAGTCAAGTACAAAATACAAAACACAGGTACATAATTACATATATACATTACTTCTCTCCTTCTCTGGGATAGGAGTCATGTGGAAAATCTTTCATTTGACAGGATTCAATTCTAATTCATACATGCCCAAGTCCTTTACAGGTTATGGAATATGAAAAAGTGTCTCCTAATGCAGGGTCTTTTAACTTTTCAACTTACAATCCCTTATTGCTCCAGTAATGTTTATTTGACCCCAAATATATAAGTATATAAAATAGGTAAACAAATCAAACTCTTTTTGAGTATTGGATGCCTAAATCCTTGGATATGCATGACCAACAGTACCACAGCAGTAACAAATAGGGAAGGTCTGAATTCCAAGTATATAAAAATCAAACCCCTTAAGTAAAGTACAGTGGCCCTCAGTATCTGCTGGGGTTTGGTTCCCAGGACACACAGTGGATACCAAACCTCATAAATGCTCAATCCCATGATATACAAGGGCGAAGTAAAATGATGTCCCTTATATAAAATGGCAAAGTAAAGGTTTGAGAGAGATACAGATATTCAAGCCGTTGATGGCTGAATCCGTGGATACAAAGGGCTCATCCTATTTCAAGCAAAACTTAGTAGGAAGATTATGATGAAAAAAAATTATCTGATTTCCTTGAAGCAAGGGGGGCAGTTGGGGAGAAGGAAGGGTAGGAGATGCCTGCGTTGCCTGGTAGGGTTCCTTCTCCTCTTCCTTCTTTGTGCTTACCTACCTTCTTTGCTCATTCTTCTTCCTCCTCCTCCTCTGCTGCCTTGCTACTTTCTTGCACCCTCCCGTCTTCCAGGCTGCCTGCTTGAGCCCATTTTCCTTCCCTTAACAGCTTAATCTGGGCTCTCTCCCTTCGACCTCATCATATTAGCATTTTAAAGAGCAGGCAAAGTGTTTGGGTCCACTTTCAATCCTATGGCTGCCTCCTGCAGAATTCTAGGTTTGTAGTTGGGGGAAGGGACCTGGACCTCTCTGACTGAACAGTTTAAAGGCTCCTCCCTAAACTACAACCCCAGAGTCTGCAGGAGGCAGCCACAGGATTGAAAACAAGCACAAACAATTTACCTACTCTTTAAAACATGAATGTGATGATATTGATAGAAGGCCACGGCTTTTATTCTGCAATGGGGAGGAAACCTTTTGTGATCCCAGCATTGAGTTATGGGGACCCCATTCGGGGTTGGGATCCACAGTTTAAGAAGCTGTTCTTAGTACCAGTTCTTTTTCAACATTAATATACAATATTTAATTTGAACACAGAACAAAATGTGACTCTTGATGTTATATAAGATTGCAATTATTCTTCTCCCAGTTCTAACCAGCAACTACTCAGTTCACATACCCATATCAAAACATAGCTATGTTCACAGAACTTTTAAACTTTTTTGGATTCTGGTCATGAACAGACTTACCACGGGATCATATTCCCAAAGCTGATTGCCTTTTAAGTGGTGGCACTTAAGCATTGTGACAGGACCATTGAGCTTAGAGACATCTAAGCACAAATCATCTGTTCGAATTTCTTTGTTGGCTGTATATGAGAAAACCTTGAAAGAAAACAATATTCAATTATTACAACACAACACATCATATATTTACAACATATGAATATTAAAATATACTTTTGAGTGTCAATGCACATAAAAAGGATATTGTAAAATGTCTAATGTTCTAATGTGGGAAGAGATACTGAAGAATCTTCCTTTTTATTAAGGCTTCTCTATTTTTTCAGGGACCACTATACCTTTTCCCCCTTAAATAGAAAGCGTTCACAAAATGTGTAAATTTTGGACAGCTGGGGGGCTTGAGAGCCACAAAATGCTTGTGGGAGGGCCACACTTGGCCTACTCCTGGCATAGAGTATCTACAGTCTATACTATTCATAATTTGATGAAGATATTCATAATGTACAATTAAAATTAATTATCAAGTGAAACATCAGAAGTGCACAACTTGGTAGACACAAAGAAAAAGACAAGCTATTTTCCCACATTTTATTGTCTATTTAAATATTAGCATTAGAGAAGACAGAAAAACTCAATGGAAATATTGAATATAATAGTACTTCTTGCCCTAACAGACCAACACATTCCACTATTTAATATAGGACAAGAAGTATTCTATCTTTCCCTCCTCTCTCTTTGGTATCAATGAGCAATTTCCACTTCTTATGCTGACTGTCATCAAAGTGGAAGCGATTCAATGTCCACTGCTGGTTTTGTGGTTGATGTGATTCTGGAAGTTCCAAGAACCACAAAACCAGGTACAGCTCACATATTACCTGGATGTTTTATGGGATAACAATGGACCTCAATGACAACAGGTGAATTAGGTTTTGTCATTTCAAACCTCAAAGTTGTACTGTTTATAAAAAATGAGACCTCTTAGAGCAAGTTATTTGAAACTTGTTGAAGGCTTTCATGGCCGGAATCACTGGGTGGTTGTAGGTTTTCCAGGTTGTCTGGCCATGTTCTAGAAGCATTCCCTCCTGACTTTTCGCCTGCATCTGTGGCAAGCATCCTCAGAAGTTGTAAGGTTTGTTGGAAACTGGAAAAGAACACAGAAATGCTGGACCACTCTAACAACTACCATATCAGGCTACACAGAGAAGCCATTGAAACCCATAAGCATGTGGACAATTTCAACAGAAAGGAAGAAACCATGAAAATGAACAAAATCTGGCTAGCAGTACTAATAAACTCCAAGATTATAACAGTAAATAAAAAACAAAACTCAAACACAGGGAAACTCCAACAATCAGGAACACCTGGTCACCTCTCAACAAGGACATTTCCTAGGCAGAAACAAGCCACACCTAAAAACTTTTAGGCCATCAAATGCTAATCAAGGTGGCCAATTGAAACATTCAGACCTAGCTCCAACAGACAAGAGTTCTTTCTCCTACCCTGGACCTTCCACAGATATATAAACCCAATTTTCCAGTTTCCAACAAACCTCACAACCTCTGCGGGGTTGGAGAGGGCGTCTAGGGGCTATCTCGTCGAGTGCATTGGATAACCTGATGTTCCATGTCTCCACTTGCGCCTCGATCAAGTCGCTGGCAGGTCACTGCCTTCTTCCTTCTAAAAGGTTCTTGTACAGATTTACACAGAATATAAAGTTAGAAAAATGAGCTCACAAACCATCGCTCATTTCCATTCAGACAGACTTTTTTTCTGTGTCAGGAGCAACTTGAGAAACTGCAAGTAGCTTCTGTTGTGGGAGAACTGGCCGTCTGCAAGGATGTTGCCCAGGGTATGCCCGGATGTTTTTGTTTTTTTAAAAAAATTATTGAGAATTTTCCTTTAAAACAATGTGAGATATTCACTTTTTAAAAAGAGAGAAAAAAAGAACAAAAACAAAAAAGATAAAGAAAAATAATCTCTAAATAACCAAAGAAAAATAACATAAAAGGGAAAATAGAATTATGGTAAACAGGTATAGAAGAGAGAAAGCGAGAGAAATATAACATAACAAAAACAAAACAAAGCGAAAACAGACAAACTAAGAAAAGAAATAGAGAGAAAAAACACCTTGACTTCCTGAATTCAGTCTATGTGGGTTCCTCTTCTTCTTTTGTTATATCTTTATGACTTTCTTTTCAGCTTTTTTCTTTTTTTTCTTTCCTCTCTTTTCCTTCCCCCTTGTTCTCCTCTCTTTTTTCTATATCCATATATTTATATTTTTTGTTTCAGATATTCTGTTACTTTTGTCCAATCTGTTTCTTTTTTCAGGGTCCCTATATTTTTAGATATTAAATATGTCAATCTGTCCATATCTCTGATGTCAGCAATTTTCTCCAACTATTTTTCTTCTGCAGGTATTTCTTCTTTTTTTCATACTTTTGCATAACAGATTCTTGCTGCTGTATTTAGGAGAAACAGGAGTTTGTCGATATTTTTGTTTGAGGTCTGGTCTGTTATACCCAGCAAGAATATCTCTGGCTTCATAGGGATTTTTATTTTTAGGATTTCTTGTATTTTAGCTTGCATATTTTTCCAGTAGAGTTTTGATTTCTCACATGACCACCATTTGTGGTAGTATGACTCTTCCACCTTCCCACACTTCCAACATTTTGTATTCAAGTTTTTTGTAACATTTCCCTATTTTTTTGGTGTCATATATCACCTATGTGCTATTTTGATCCAATTCTCTTTTAAATCTGTCGCGTAAGTATATTTTATTTTATTTTTCCAAATTTCCTCCCATTCTTCTTTTTTTGTCTTTCAAATATTTTCCTTCCATCTTTTCATATAATTTTTTCTTCCATTTTCTCTGAATTCCATTCCAATAGGAGTCGAATTTGCTCCTGATTCCATCGGTCCGCGCCTGTCACCTGTCTGCTACCAGGCGAAGGGCTTTCTCTGTGGCGGCTCCGGTACTCTGGAACTCTCTCCCGGACGACGTTCGAGCTGCCACGGAGCTCATCCCGTTCCGCAGGGCTTGTAAGACCGCCCTGTTCAGACTGGCCTTCGGCTAGGCGAGTAAGCCGAATGTACTCATCTTCCTAATCAGCACCCTGGTTCAGGGAATGCCATGGCATGCACATAATTTTAATCTCGGGACCTATTGTATTTTGTTTTATTGTATGTTTTATGTTGCATTTTATTGTACGGCGACATGGATGTACATGCCTGCCGAATTTTATGATGTTATCCGCCCCGAGCCTGCAGGGAGGGGCGGATGGAAGAAATACAAGATGGAAGAAATAAATAAATAAATAAATAAATAAATAGTTTTCTGTAGATCTTTGTTATTAATTTTTGATCTGTTTTCATTATTATATCCCAGAAAGTATTTTGTTCTTGAAAGCCTACTTCTTTGTCCTTCTGAAAGCATTCTTTTATTTGTCTGTATTGGTACCAAAAGATTCTTTCATTTATTTTAGTCATTTCCTGTTTTGTTTTAAGTTTATCACTCCTTCTGGTCCCATAGCCAATATTTTACTTTTTTCCTAAATGCTAGGAGGGTCAATCGTATTTCACTTGGAAGCGCATTCCACAGGCGGGGAGCCACAGCTGAGAAAGCCCTGTGTCTCGTCCCCACCAGCCGCATTTGAGATGCTGGCAGGAGCGAGAACAGGGCCTCCCCGGATGAACTTAAATTATGAGGTGGGACATAGAGGCAGATGCGTTCGGACAAGTAAGCTGGGCCAGAACTGTATAGAGCTTTATAGGTCTATACCTATAAAGTGTATTATACCTTCTAAGTCTATTAGCCATCCACTTTCAGAGAGAGCCTCCCTCGACCTGCCCCAGTTCCTGACCGCTCTGAAGACCTGGCTATTTAGGAAAGCCCATGGTTAATGCAGAACCAGGAACTCAAATACCGAGCCTGGCCCCTGCACTTAACCACTGAATATTTTAATCTAGTTTTAAATACTCTATTTTAATTGTGGAATTTGTTGTGTGTAAGTCGCCCGGAGCACTAACGTGGAGGGCGACTCAGAAATAATAAAGTCAGTCAGTCAGTCAGTCACTTTCCTGGTATAAACCAGCAATATTAAAGTAGTCTTGTTTCAGGTATTTCAATTCTTTGGCTCTATCTTCTAATTCTAAGTATTCTCTTTGTTTTTGTAGCAATTTAAATTTTTTTTGAGTTTCTTTGTTTTTTCTTCTTTCTTTTTAGTAATTTCTTCCAATATCTTTTCTGATTTTTTTTCTTATTTTGTTTTTTCCTGCTTTCTGTTGTATAAAATGCCCTCTCATGACCATTTTACTTGTTTCCCAGATTGTGTATAGATGGATTTCCGCGATATCATTTATCTCAAAAAATTATTTTAATTTCCTATTCTTTTCAATGTCTTCTTCCTTCTTCAGTAAAATTTCGTCTAATCTCCACCTTTTTTGATGTTTTGGAATTTGTTAATATCAACTCCATTGGGCAGTAGTCTGAGTCAATTCTGGGTAATATAATTATTCTTTTTACATTTATCATTAATTATCTTGATGCCCAGATCATGTTGATTCTCGACCATGCTTTATGTCTTTCTGAGAAGAAAGTATATTTTTTCCTTTTCATATTTAAATCTCCAAATATCTAACATACTATATTATTTCATCCAGTTTACCATCGATTTCGGTAGATTTCCACTGTTTTGTTGTCTTCTTTCATTTTGTTTAGCTATACAGCTTCTATCTAATTCTCTGTTTAGTACCCCATTAAAATCTCCCAATACTGTTCAAACATTTGTTCATTTATGTTTTTCTTTTATTTTTCTGAGAATATTGGTTTTGATTAATTTGGGGCATAAACATTACATATTAATATTTTTTTTATTTTGTATTGTTATATTTACCTCCACAAATCTAGTTTTTCCTAATTTTTTATTTTCTAGATATACTGTGTGTTTTTGTGCTGTGTGTTTCTTGCAGAGCCAAGACATATCTTCTTTCTTTAGTCTATTAAATATTTTATTTCTCTTATTCTGTGAATTTAAACCATTAATATTATTAGATAGATTTTAGTTCCCCAAACATATTTTGTCTTTTATTTCTTCCTCATGTTCTTTTTGTTCCTCTTATTTCTCTTGTTCACTCCCTTCTACTTCCTCCTTCTCTTCATTTTCTTCCATTTGATCCATCTCATTTCTCATCTGTGTGGTATCCCAGTTTTTTCTTGGGTTTGTTTGTATAGTTCTCTGGGTTCCATATCTTCTCTTATTGGTGGTTTCATGTCTTGTCCTTTCTTCTTCTTCTTCTTCTTCTTCTTCTTCTCTGTCTTCTTTTTTCTTTGTTGCTATTTTCTCAAAAAAATCTCTTGCATTTTCTTCATTTGCTACCACCAGAGAAGGAGACTCCACTAGGCTAAAGGCAGGATATTCCACTGTTAAACAGCTCTAACGGTCAGGAAGTTTGGTGGAATATCTTTTTTCCTGCAGGTTGCAACAATTGCTCCTGAAGGTAGTCTCTAGAGCAGCAAAAATCAACCTTGCCTCCTCTTCTATTGTTGCACTCCAGGCAAGGCGGGGACCCTCTAGATGAATCACACAACACCAGCACTAAAATATAGTCATTTATTAAAAGCAGATAAGAAATGCAATGCAGAATTGAAAGGTTCCAAGAAACATATCTATAATCCAACAGGAGGGTTCCAAGAGCCAAAAGCAAAAGGGTGAATATAATCTAAGGTATCAGGAACAACAGAGTTCAAGAGTCTTTAGCATAGTCCATAAGAATCAAGATTCCAGAAGCCCAGCCTAGACTCTCCACGGCCTAGCAGAATTCCTAAGTCCATGAGCATGAGAGCAAGATATTGCAGGATAACTTTCCCAGATCTGGCGTTGTCTTGAACTGAAGCATAGCACAGCTAGCAATATCTAAATAGGCAAAACCAAACTGCTTTCGATTCTCTTAATTGGCTGTCCAGGCCAGCAAAGAGCTCGTTAAAATTCCTTCACTACAGCTTCTCTCAACACAGGTGCTGCTGTTATCTGTCTCCAATTGATTCCCATGGGAATCAAGCTGAGGAAAAATTCCATCACTTTGCAAAGAAGGCCTCTGATCTCTTTGCACAGAAGCCCTCTGCACAGAGGCAACTGTCACAGAAGTTACAGGCCCAACTGTTGCATCTCAGACCGGGAACGTGCCCCCCCCTAGACCACACACACGCACGCGGCTCTATAAACTACTTTATTTAGAATAATATAGTCCAAAAAGGCAAAAGTATGAGGCAAAAGCAAGTCCCAAGGTAAAACTGGAAAGGTTTTCCAAAACAGAGTAAAACCCAACGAAAGCAATCCAAAACGAAGGCAGGCCGCTCCAGTGACTGAAAACAGGAACTTAGAGTCTAGGCAAACCGAAACAGAGGAACAGGGCAATTCCGCCCCAGCAATATCTTGAACTTAGAGTCTTGGTGCAGAGAAACGTCCACTCCAAACATAGCTTCCAGTTTGTTGGACTTTTCCCAGAGCCAGTCTTAAAAGCAAATCTATTTTCTGTGAGTCCACTGAATCCCATGTCTTACATTCCAATCTCTCCTCCTAGATCGGATATTCGCCCTTCTATCAAAACTAGCCTGCTCGTTAGTCTCACCAGGTGGACTACTATCTTGGTGGGAAGTTTGTCCTCCCTAATTCCCTGGGCCCCAGCTGGCAAAGGAGATGGGTTCCTGTGAGAGTCAAGGTCAAAAGAATTCTCACTGGCAGTTTCAAAGCTTATTTCCATAGAATCTTCATTAACCCCTTCCTCAGGCCAATTCCCATGCAACCAATCATTATCCCATGATAGGTCTGCATCCATAGATGTGTCCACTTCAGGCCATTCATCTTCCTCATCCTGGGCCTGATCCTCTGGCACCATTGGTACCTGACTTGGCCCACTAGGCTGGGGGGTCACACTAAGAGGCGGGGGGTCACACTGAGAGGTTGGGACACCACACCAACACTATCCCCCCTCCCAAGCTCCTTCCCACAAAGACCTCCCCCAAGACGTGGCTTGGAGGGGTATTGTCGGTGAAACTGGCCCACTAAATCAGATGCATGCAAGTCCCGAGCATCTACCCAGGAGCGTTCTTCAGGCCCATACCCAGTCCAGTCCACCAAATATTGAAGTCTGCATCGATGGTAACGGGAGTCTAGAATGTTCTCCACCTCAAATTCTTCTTCGCCATCTCGTAGCACCAGAGGTGGTGGTGGTTTACCTTTGTCTGGACGCACCTTGCTGGCGGACGTAGCAGTGAACGATGAAACACAGGATGGATCCGCATGCCTTTCGGCAACTGTAACTTGAATGCCACGGGGTTAATCTGAGCCACCACTTGATAAGGACCCACAAAATGAGCATCTAGCTTCCGACAAGGTCTTTGAAGCGGCAGGTGTTTGGTCGACAACCAAACCTTGTCACCTACTCATATCTCGGGCCCTTCTTGCCGGTGCTGATCGGCCACACGTTTGCAATCCAACTTGGCTTGCTTCAACTGTGCTTTGAGCACCTCTTAAACCGCCGTTAACTCTTGTACCCAATCTTCTGCGGCCGGTACATTTCCAGACTCAATCACCGCAGGGTAAAACCGCGAGTGATATCCATAATTTGCAAAGAATGGAGCTTCTTTGGTTGATCTATGAGTGGAGTTGTTGTAAGTGAATTCGGCCATCGAGAGCAAAGCCGACCAATTGTCCTGTTGACAGTTGATGTAACAGCGTAGATATTGTTCCAAGGTAGCATTGGTCTTTTCTGTCTGCCCATCTGTCTGAGGATGATGAGCCGACGACATTCGGGCCTCAATACCCAACAAACTTTATTTATTATTGCGGCTTTTATGCCGCCGACTCCCAGGGGCTCGCGGCGGCTCACAGCAAAGGTTAAAACATCAGTATCAGCATAACATTTAAAACATTTAAAACAGCGGCAGTAGCATTAAAAAACAACATTAACATTAACAGGCAGCCATAAGCAACATCACACCAGAACAAGACATAGCAGCATGTCGTAGGGGAGCACGTGGGCTTACTCACTGAAGGCCTGCCTAAACATGTGAGTTTTGCAGGCCCGTCTAAATGGGAGTAAGTCCCTCAGGGCCCTGGTTCCGGCCGGCAGGGCGTTCCATAGCGTAGGAGCTATAACCGAGAACGCCCTCCGGCGGGTAGATGTCAGGTGCGCCGACTTTATTGTTGGTATTACCAAAAGGTTGGCATCTTCAGATCGGAGTGGCCTCGAGGGCAGTAAGGGTGAGGCGGTCCCTCAGATACGCTGGCCCCAGGCCGTATAAGGCCTTAAAGGTAAGAACCAGCACTTTGAAGGCGATCCGGTGCTCAATAGGCAGCCAGTGCAGATCCTGCAAGATTGGTGTTATACGGCAGCCTGCTGGAGCCCCAGACAGGAGCCGGGCGGCAGCGTTCTGCACCAGCCTGAGCTTCCGGGTCGCCGACATAGGGAGGCCAACGTGAGCGCGTTACAGTAATCTAGCCTCGAGATGACCGTGGCTTGGATCACCGTGGCTAGGTCGCCGGGAGAGGTAGGGGCCAGCCTCCTTGCCTGGCGGAGGTGGAAGAAAGCAGCCTTGCTGACCATGGCGACCTGAGCCTCCATGGACAGCTGGGAGTCCAGATGGACACCCAGGCTCTTCACAGACGGCGCTGGATGCAGCGCCGCCCCGTCCAGGGTCGGAAGCCGGGCATCCACCTCGCCCGGGCGGCCCAGCCACAAGATCTCCGTCTTCGCCGGATTCACCCTCAACCTACTGGCTCGCAGCCATCCAGTAACGGCTTCGAGGCAATGCTGGAAATTATCGGGGGCGGACTCCGGCCTGCCCTCCATCCTCAGAATGAGCTGGGTGTCATCAGCGTACTGGTGACAGACCAGCCCATAACTCCGCACCAGCTGTGCAAGCGGCTGCATGTATATGTTAAATAACAGAGGGGAGAGGATGGCCCCCTGAGGGACCCCACAAACCAGTGGGGAGCCCTCGGAACCACCTCACCCCTCCTCACACGCTGAGACCGCTGGTGGAGGAAGGAGGTCAGCCATTTAAGGGCCGTCCCCCTCACTCCAGCCACGGCCAGGCGGTGGATCAAAAGATTGTGGTTGACCGTGTCAAACGCTGCCGTGAGGTCCAATAACACGAGCAGCGCAGACCCGCCTTGGTCGAGCTGGCAGCGGAGTTGGTCTGTGATGGAGACCAGGACCGTCTCTGTCCCGTGCCCCGAACGGAAGCCGGACTGGAAGGGGTCTAACCATGTTGCATCATCTAGGAAGGATTGCAGCTGCTCCATTACTGCCCTCTCAACCACCTTGCCCAGGTACGGAAGGTTCGACACTCTTGTACCCAATCTTCTGCGGCCGGTACATTTCCAGACTCAATCACCGCAGGGTAAAACCGCGAGTGATATCCATAATTTGCAAAGAATGGAGCTTCTTTGGTTGATCCATGAGTGGAGTTGTTGTAAGTGAATTCGGCCATCGAGAGCAAGGCCGACCAATTGTCCTGCTGATAGTTGATGTAACAGCGTAGATATTGTTCCAAGGTAGCATTGGTCTTTTCTGTCTGCCCATCTGTCTGAGGATGATGAGCCGACGACATTCGGGCCTCAATACCCAACAAACTTTGGACCGCTCTCCAAAACTGTGACGTGAATTGACTTCCTCGATCTGTGACTATACTCTTGGGCAATCCATGGAGACGAAATACATGATTTAAAAACAGATCCGCGGTCTCTTTCACAGAATCGAGACCGAAGCAAGGAACAAAGTGAGCCATCTTGGTAAATAAGTCCACCACCACCAACACTGTGGTGAATTCCTGAGACCCTGGTAAATCCATGACAAAATCTGCTGAGACAAACTCCCACGGTCTCTCTGGGGTAGGCAAAGGCTGCAGCAAAGCCGCCAGTTCGCCCACTTGATGCTTGGCTCGCTGACACACAGGACAGGTGGCCACATACTTCTCCACATCTCTTCTGATCTTTGGCCACCAGAAATCCCTCAGAATAAGCTGCATGGTCTTGAATATTTCAAAGTGCCCCACAGACCGACTATCATGGCATAACTTGAGGATCTCCTCCCTCTCGGGACCCGGAGACACGTAGACTTGGGAACGACAGCATAGCACGTCTTCTTTCACATGAAATGGGAACTGTACTCCTCATACAAGTTGTTCTTGGACCCACAAATCCTCTGTTTGTTGGGCTCGGATACGCTCCGCTAAGAGAAACCCCTCCATCAGGGTCTGAACTTGGACTGGAATCTTCAGGAGGCTCAGCGCCGCCTCCGGGAGGCTCTGTGACTGCCGCAAAGTTTTCAGGCCGCAACACTGCCGATTCGGAGGTTTCCTACCGTCCTCTCGTATACTCTGGTTTCCTCGACAAAGCATCTGCCTGCTTGGTCTTAGCCGGAGTGGCATAACGGATCCGGAAGTCAAAACGCTCAAAAAACAGGGCCCACATCTGCTGTCTCTGGTGTGCACCTCCACTGGATGTCGAGCCCCTTCCAGCCAGTGTCTCCAAATCTCAAAAGCCATCTTGATGGCCAGCAATTCTTTTTCCCAAGTGGTATAGTTCTTTTCTGGTGCTGTGAGCTGTCATGAATAGTAAGCACAGGGTAACAGGTCTCCTCCATGAGGTTGTGACAGCACGGCCCCGACCGCCACATCTGAGGCGTCCGCTTGAACCACAAACGGAGTCTGAGGATCCGGGTGTTGCAAAATAGGCTGGGAGGTGAACGATTGTTTCAATTTTTGAAACCCCGCTTCTGCCTCTTCCATCCATCGAAAAGGCGCCTTGCCTCTCAAATATTGAGTGATGGGATCAGCCCACTTGGCGAAATCTGGAATGAACTTTCGGTAGTAATTGGCGAATCCCAAGAATCGTTGAATGTCCTTCCTCCCAGCAGGCGCCTACCACTGTACTACCACCTCCACCTTGGCAGAATCCATGGCAAGGCCCTGAGAGGAAAAATAGTATCCCAAAAAATCCACCTCTGACAGGTCAAAGGCACATTTCTCTAGTTTGGAATTGAGTCCATGGTCTTGCAGGAATTGAACCACCGCCCGCAGCTGTTGATCGTGCATCTGTTGGTTAGGCGACAACACCAGCAGGTCATCCAAGTAAACCACCAAAAATCATTCCATGAAGTCCCAAAAGATGTCATTCACAAAGTGCTGGAACATGGCGGGGGCATTGCACAAGCCAAAACTCATCACCAGGTATTCGAAGGATCCCCACTTGGTTTGGAAGGCAGTCTTCCACTCGTATCCTTCCCAGATCCGGACCATATTGTAAGCTCCTTGCAGGTCTAGCTTGGTGAAGACCCGCACGCCCTGTACCTTCTCCAACAGGTCCGGGATGAGCGGGAGAGGGTAACGGTTCTGAATGGTAATATTGTTCAATGCCCGATAATCATTGCACAGCCGCAACTCACCCGACTTCTTCTTAACGAACAGGACTGGGGTGCCCACTGGAGACTTTGATGGTCGAATGAACCCCTTTCGCAAGTTGGTATCCAAAAACTCCCGGACAGCAGTCTGCTCGGGCTCCGACAGGGAGTATAAGCGCCCACGAGGGATCGGCATTACCATGTTAAAGCAGCAGATGTGGCTCTTAATAAGACATGCGGCATTATCAAAGGATGTCTGCGCCCTACAGCACTTATACAGTTTAGCTGGTATTGTCAGGTATGACATCCGCCAGGAAATAGCAACCAATAGTGAAAGGACCAAGGCAGTGACATCTCCGGCCCACTCCCTGTTTGGCTATCAGCCAGCACACTAACGACTTTAATCAAGAAATAGTTTTCTAAGATCTACAAAGACACCCTCAGGAAGCTAAAAACAGTAGCAGGCTGAAACCCAGAACCTCAAGCCATGGCTGATATCAAATGTGAGACTCCCTCCTGGGCACACAGAAAACTGGGCAACTTGAAAGGCATTGAACAGACTGCACTCTGGCACCACGAAATGCAGAGCCAACCTTAAGAAATGGGGCTACAAAATGGAGCAAGCCACAGACCACCTATTACAATGCAGTCTGAGCCCTGCCACATGCACCTTCTTATAGTTTCATGTCTTCCTTGGCAACCATGGGGCTGTCCTAATGGGTATCTGGCCCTACACACAGTGCTGAATACACACTAGATTTGGTTTTCTGCCAGGGATGGGAGGAAGGTGGCAGTGTGGATAAGCTAACTATCACTCTGTTGCCATGGACCAACCATCACCCGGTCAGGTTTACTGATCAGGTTTACTGCACCCCCAACCTCCGCAGGGATGGAGGTCTGCCCCAGGAGGCTTATAGATACAGATGGATTCCTGATGACTCTTGGGGAGTTTCCCACCGCCTCGGTGATCCTGTTGATGCCCTGGTCAATCTCTGGAATGGGGAGATGACTAGGGCAATAGACATGATTGCTCTGGAGCTGAACCAGTCCCTTGGTTCAACGAGGAGCTGGCAGTGATGAAGCGAAGGAAGAGGAGACTAGTAGGTGTCAGGAACTTCAATGCTTTCCAGTAAAGACGCTACAGAACTGCTGCTTCTTCCAGTGGAAGTTTATTGAAGACACAAAACCTATAAAGCTGAAGCACCCGCTTCCCATCACCACAATCCTTATATACTAATCCCTCCCCCATGCAATGCCTGGAGAGGGTTGCATCCTGACTCAGCAATCCCAGTGAGTCTTTGCATTACCCAGAGTTCCCTGGGTATTACATCATACCCCAGAGTCTTATCTAGACCAAAGGTCATAGTCCCAGTATATTCAACTGCAAAGAAATAGAGCAAAGTTCATGGTTGAGTCATCTCTCTCTGACTCAGCAACTCAGGTGAAAGTAGTAGGCTCATGGCAGGCTGGGATCTGTCTCTGGCCCCAGGCATAGAGATTCTAGCCCTGACATAACGCCTTCCTCCACCTTCTCCTCCTCCCCTGAGGAAGACAAAGCAACATTCAAAATTTTGGCATAATTGGGTTAACATATCGTTTTAACAAGTTGCAATGAAACACAGAATAAATTTTCCTCAAGGCCCTTGGCAATATCAATCGGTATGTCACCTCATTCACTCGCTCAGCCACTCTGAATGGTCCCACATACTTTGGGCCCAATTTTCGAGAAGGTAAGCTAACTTTAAATTCTGAGTGGATAACCATACCAAATCCCCTTCCTTATACACATCACCTTCTTGTCGGTTTTTGTCACCAAATCGCTTGTGCAACCCCTGTGCCTTATGCAACGCCTCAGTTACCTCCTTCCACTCTTCTCGAGCTCTATTGTACCATTTCTCCTTATCATCCTCCAGCACTCCTATACCAACTGGTAGTGGAACAACCTCTTGGCCAAATACAATTGAAAATGGAGTCCTGCCTGTCGATGAGTGCACAGATCCGTTATAAGCCACTTCAGCGTAAGGCAACAAGTCTGCCCAATTACTCTGCTGGGCATTTACAAAAATTCTTAGATAACTACCCAACGATTTCTGCGTCCTCCCAACTCCCCCATTACAACAGGGATGATAAGCAGTTGTCAACTTCGGTCTGCTCCTAAGGTTTCAAGAACCTATCCCAGAATTTCGCCGTGGTTGCACACCTCTATCGCTAAGCACCTGCTCTGGACACCCATGTAACCGGTATATATGCTGCACATATAACTTAGCCAATTTTTCTGCCGAAGGCAAGCCAGTTAACAGTATAAAATGGGCTTGCTTTGAAAACATGTCCAGCACAATCCAGATATACCTATATCCTTTACTAGGGGCAACTCCCCCACAAAGTCGGTACTAATATGTGTCCATGGCCTCACCGGAGAAGCCACCACCTGGATCAATCCTGGGGGGCTTAGCAGTAGGTACCTTCCCCCGTGCACAAGCCTCACAACTACTCACATAATTCTTTACCGATGTCCTCATTCCTGGCCACCAATATCGGGCTTTGATTGCAAAGAAAGTCTTAGTAAATCCCCAATGCCCTGCTGTCTTGTGGTCATGGAACAACTCCAACACCCTATTCCTTAACTCCGCTGGTACATACAATTTCTCCCGAACTATCCACAATCCCTTGACCCTTTTACATTCCAACTCATGGGCCTTCAACCAATCATCCTTCTCATAACACCTCTGAAACTCTTTTACCCACTCTTCCAGCTCCTCATCCTCCTGCTTTATGCTTGTGCTCGTGTCTGCACCCTCAGACCCCACTGGTCCTTTGTGAACACTCTCCCCCACACTTGGAAGAGGATCTGGCCCCACTGCAGGATAACGCGACAATGCATCAGCAACCACATTATCCTTACCCTTTATATGCTTCAACACAAAATTAAACCTAGCCAGATACTGGGCCCATCGTAACAATTTAGGAGACAACTTCTGGGGCTCCTAAGAAATTGCAAATTCTTATGATCAGTTAACACTTCAAACGGGTGAACTGCCCCCTCCAAAAGTGTCTCCACGTCTGCAGAGCATAACGAATAGCAAACGCCTCCTTTTCCCACACTGGCCAATTCCTTTGCTGCTCCCCAAATTTCTTAGAGAAATAAGCACAGGGTTTCAACACCCCTTCCTCGTCCTTCTGTAACAAAGCTCCTCCATATGCCCAAGCGGAAGCATCACTCTGTACCACAAAGGGTTTTGCTGGATCTGGATGCACAAGCAAAGGACCTTTAGTGAAAGCTACCTTTAAAGAATCAAAAGCCTTTTGACACTCTACAGTCCAACCCAACCTGGCACCAGGCGCCCTCACCTTCCTAGCCTCACCCTTACCTTTTGTCTTGAGCAACTCTGTAAGAGGCAAAACAATATTAGCAAATCCGGAAATAAAAGACCGATAAAGTTAGCCATCCCCAAAAAAGCCTGTAACTGTCTCCTTGTTTTAGAGCTTCCCAAGCCAACACATCTGCCACTTTACCTGGATCCATGGACACACCCTCCCTACTAATTCTATATCCCAGGAAGTCAATTTCGCTCTTGCTAAATTCACATTTACTTAACAAACAATCTGGCCTGTCTCAATCTCTCCAATACTTCCCGAACTAACTGCACGTGCGCCTCTTTGGTTTGTGAAACCACAACAATGTCGTCTAAATAAACATACACCCCTTATACAAAAAGGGGTGCAGCACCTCATTAATCAACTGCATAAATATACCGGGGCCCGGCCAAACCAAAAGGCATGACGACCCATTCGTACAGCCCCAAGGGACACGAAAAGCAGTCTTCCACCTGTCCGATTCTCGTACCCGCACCATATGGAAGGCATTTATAATATCCAGCATTGTGAAATACCTGCCTTTCCCCAATTGTCCTAATAGATCCTTGATTAAAGACAATGGATAACAATTAATGGTACTTATCGCATTAAGACCCTATAGTCGATACACAACCTTAATTTCCCATCTTTCTTTTCCCTAAAGAGAACAGGGGCTGCAATAGGGGATTCCGATCTTTGGATGTACCCTTTCTTTAAATAATCATCTATCTGCTCCCTTAACGTAACCTTCTCCTTCTCAGACATAGGATAAATCTTTGGCTTAGGGGAGTACTGCCCCTTCTTTCAGTTCTACCTTGCACTGTACATTCCTGACTGGGGGCAGATTGTCGGCTAATACAGGGTTGAACACATCTGCTAAGTCAATATATTCCTCAGGAATCTGTGGCTCACCTCCTTTCTTCTCTTCATTCACATACACACCACCATTCGCCACAGGCTGGCACTCTAACGTACCTGCTTTCCAATCTATGATTGGATCAGCCTGTCTCAGCCAAGGCAATCCCAATATAATTCCATGTTCCATAACAGGAGCCACTACACAATCCAGCTCCCCTCCCAAGTATCAACCTTTCCCTTTAACCCTTTCGTTCCCAATGGAAAGGGCCCTCCTCCACAAAAGTTCCATCCAACTGGGCAAAATGTACAGGAGCTGGTAATTCTTGAATTTCACATTTCAAATCCTTAACTAATCCAGGACACATAATGTTTTCAGAACACCCCAATCCACCAATGCTTTATGCGTTTGATATTTTCCTTTCTTTTCCAATTCGATTTTACAAACAATACTTGGGGCCCCTTTTCTAACCCCATCCGCACTCTCCATCTTTTCACCCAGGGCACCTCGGGCAACTTTCACATTTTGGTATCCGGTAACTTTTTAGATGACATTTGCTTAGAGCAAATGTAACACAAGCCTTCCCCACAGTTGGCTTTCCGCTAACACTACTCGCTGGCTCTCGCTTCCGGTTACACGTCTTGACCCTGGCCGAAATCGCCTCGTAGGTCCTACTGCCGACTTCCACCGTTGCACTTGGGCCAGAATACCTTCTACGTTACCAGCCAATTGGATCCATCCATCGACATCACCAGGGTCTCTCACGATGAAGGCACCACTCCAACAACTCTCGTCGTAATCCGCCTTTAAATAGTTCAAGGAGGGTTGCTTGAGACCACTCCGCTACCTTGCCCGCAGGGGCTCATAAACTCCCTCCGCATACTCCGTTACAGATTTATTGCCTTGCGCTAACCCCTCAGAGCTTCTTTGGCCTTTACTCTCCAGTGGGTCACGAAATCTGTTCTTCACAGCCCGAAGAAACCCTCTCAATGTCCCCAAACATGGATCCTGTCGATCATGGCACTGCACGTACCAGTCCGCAGCTCTTCCTTTAAGCACAGCGCCCACAGCACGCACTCTGCTGCCTTCACTTGGGTACAAGTGTCCATAATCTTGCATGTGATCGCCAACTGCCGCCACAAAAGGCCACTTTACATGCCTCACCATCAAACTCCACGGAGCGGCTCCTTCCTTGACGAACATCACCCCCCCAATTGGGGTTTCCATTCCTCTGCTCCATCTTTTCCGGACATCTGGGCACCAGGCTGGGGTCTCCACTCTCCTATTCCATCCCTTCTAGGCATCTGGGCACCAGGCTGGGGTCTCCATCCTCCAGATCCATCCCTCTTGGGCACCTGAATACCTCTTCCCAGTCCTACAGCTTTAGGCTGGACTGAACCCCTTCATTCACCACTCTCAGCCTGGCACCACCATATGCTGCTCCTCGCGGAACTCCTGACTGGGCATCAACCCCACCACACTCCCGAAGGAGAGATCTAGGATGGGTTTCAACCCCTCTCACTGTCCATCCAAGAATAACGCGTAAAATCGCCTCCCTCAGGCGGCCCCCACATAGAATTTTGGTTCTTAAACATCTGCTGGGACATTCGCTGCAATGTCTTCTCCAAAGCTGCAACTTTGCATCCCAACACCTCCACTTCCGTGGGAGAACTCGGCTCAGTAGTTTCACTCCCCGGTCGCCTCTCTGGACTTACTGTGCACCGCCGCAGCTGCACCCTGGAGTCGCACTGGATCCACATGACAAGCTTCCTGGATCCTCACGAAGAATATGTCCTCTGGAGCAGCCGCACGCCATGCTGACACCGTTTCTCCGACCCGATCAGGAGGACAACCTCATCCATAGTATTCCACCCCCATTCCAAAGTACATCTTTCATGGACTGCTCCAGTAACATAATCCCAGCTTTCCACATATTCCTCCGCCTCTTGCATAAACCTCTCCATTCCTGGGAAAGTTTCAGGGGCTTCAGCTTCTGTCAGGAACTTCAATGCTTTCCAGTAAAGACGCGAACAGAACTGCTGCTTCTTCCAGTGGTTGTTTATTGAAGACAAAAAACCTATAAAGCTGAAGCACCCGCTTCCCATCACCACAATCCTATATACTAATCCCTCCCCCATGCAATGCCTGGAGAGGGTTGCATCCTGACTCAGCAATCCCAGTGAGTCTTTGCATTACCCAGAGTTCCCTGGGTATTACATCATACCCCAGAGTCTTATCTAGACCAAAGGTCATAGTCCCAGTATATTCAACTGCAAAGAAATAGAGCAAAGTTCATGGTTGAGTCATCTCTCTCTGACTCAGCAACTCAGGTGAAAGTAGTAGGCTCATGGCAGGCTGGGATCTGTCTCTGGCCCCAGGCATAGAGATTCTAGCCCTGACAGTAGGCATGTGGCATTAAGATCCGAGCAAGTCAAATCGAACACGGCTAGATACCTTTTAAAGAAATATACTGCGACAATAAAAGCTGCACAGAAATCCTTTCTGGCAGCCAATATTGCGTCCTCAAGGAATCATCCGGTGGGGCTGTTCTGAGTTGTTAAGAGACCTATTAAATTCCTCCTTTCAGGACGGGAGCCCTGACAACTCGGAAGCTCGCTGTGAAGCTCGATTCTTTGCAGACAAAGTTGCTTTGATCTGCTCTGGCCTGGACATCATGTTAACGGCAGTCTCTGAGGATGTAATATGAACACGTGCTTGTCCGATTTTGATGGATTCATTTCAATTGGTGAAACTCGAGGATGTGGACAAGATACTTGGAGAGGTGAGAGCAACCACATGTATCCTAGCCCCCTGCCCATCCTGTCTTTTAAAGGAAGCCAGAGGGGGATTGGTCGAGTGGGAGAAAGTGGTGGTTAATGCCTCTCTTCGGGAAGGCAATATTCCAGCGAGCTTAAAACAAGCTGTAATAAAGCTGCTTATTTATTTATTTAATTATTTATTCGCATTTATGCGTCGCCACTCCCAAGGCGGCTCGGGGCGACTTACAGCGATTAACAGGGTAAAAGCACAATAAAAACTATCACTGAACTCCACTAATTCATCAACTATTGGCCTGTTTCTAATCTCCCCTTTTTGGTCAAAGTCCTGGAACGTGTGTTGGCTCCACAACTCCTAGTATTCTTGGAAGACACCGCTTATCTGGATCTGGCACAGTCTGGCTTTAAGCCGGGACATGGTACCGAGACAGCCTTGGTTGCCTTTAGTGGATGATCTGAGCCAGGAGCTAGATGGGAAATGTGTCCCTGTTGATTCTGCTGGACCTTTCAGAGGTCTTGATACAGTTCACCATGGTATCCTTCTGGGACACCTCATGGGAATGGGCCTTGGAAGTACTGTTCTGCAGTGGCTCCAGTCCTTCCTAGGGAGTCGCTCCCAGAAGGTGTTATTGGCAGACACTTGTTCAACCCCACAACCATTGTCTTGTGGGGTTCCTAAGGGTTCAATACTGCTCCCATGTTGTTTAACATCTACATGAAGCCATTGGGGAGATCATCTGGAGTTTCAGAGTGCGGTGTCACCTGTATGCAGATGATGTCCAACTCTGTCACTTTTTTCCCACCTGCTACTAAGGAGGCTGTTCAGGTCCTGAACCGGTGCTTGGCCGCTGTGACAGACTGGATGAGGGCTAACAAATTGAAACTGAATCCAGACAAAACAGAGGCACTCCTGGTTAGACATAAGGCCGAACAGGGCATAGGGTTGGATGTGGTTACACTCCCCCTGAAGGCTCAGGTTTGCAGTGACCAGGGGAGCATTTGCACAGTTAAAACTTGTGCGCCAGCTACACCCGTACCTTGGGAAGTCTGACCTGGCCACGGTAGTTCACGCTCTAGTTATATCCCGTAGACTACTGCAACACACTCTGCGTGGGATTGCCTGTTCGAAGCTTCAAATGGTCTAGCAAGCCGCAGCCAGGCTGCTAATGGGAGCAGCGCTCAGACCATACAACTCTTCTGTTGCACCAGCGCCACTGGCTGCCAGTTTGCTACCAGGCACAATTCAAAGTGCTGGCTTTCACCTATAAAGCCCTAAACGGTTCCGGCCCAGCTTACCTGTCCCCGAACATTATCTCTCCTTATGAACCATGCAGAACTCTAAGATCGTCTGAGAGATTATTATTATTTAGGTTTCTATACCGCTCCTCCCGTAGGCTCAGGGCGGTTCACAAGATCTAAAAGCATATACATTAAAAAGCAATGCATATAAAACCAAGTTTCTACGAGTTTTAAGAGGGGCCGCTAAGATTGAATGCTTGCCGGAAAAGGGTAGTCTTACAAGCCCTCCGGAAAGGGCCAGTTCTCTAATTCAGTGTTTTCAACCTTTTTTGAGCTGTGGCACATTTTTAAGTTTACAAAATCCTGGGGCACACCACCAACCAAAATGACACTCTAACACAGTAATACATATAGTTAATATGTTTTTAAAAGTATTTATACACTCAGTGTGAAAACCTGGGCCTGTTTCGATGGACACAACATAGATGTCCTGGCAGGAATGGCAGAAAGACACACACAAAGGTCTTGCTCAACAGCTATCAGTCTCTCTGTGTTTAGTTTTTATCGCAGTCAAGCTAGAGAAGCTCATCTCACACAGATATGTGGTTGAAAACGGGAGCAATGTCAAAATAGACCAACAAAAAATACTGGAAGGGTTTGGTGGGCATTAACCTTGAGTTTTGGAGTTGTAGTTCACCGACATCCAGAGAGCACTGTGGACTCAAACAATGTTATGTTATGTTGTTGTTTGTTTTGCTATCCAGAATCACAATGTTGGAAGGAGGCTCACCACTTTAAGGTCCCTAAAACAGGCATGGGAAAACTTTGGCCTTCTGGGTGCTTTGGACTTCAACTCCTCCATTCCTAACAGCCTGAGGCCCTTTCCTGCTTAAGTGGCTGAGGGAAAAGGGAAAGGGCCTGAGGCTGCTAGAAATGGTGGGAGTTGGAGTCCAAAACACCTGGAAGGTCCAAGTTTGCCCATGCCAGCTTTTGACAGAGATCTCTTCCTCCCCTTTTGCGCCCTTTCTTCCCCCTCCTGCCGAACACTTACTTTTTCTTCTCCACTTGGGCTCCCTTCTTCAGGAGAAGAGGAGGGGAGGAAGACGTGACCCATGCGGGCGCTACTGTGCAGAATTTCCCCACGTCTTCCTCCTTCTCCCCTCCCCTCCCCTCCTGAACACGCTCACTCTGGCCCCTGGATCAAAATGGCGCAGCGTGAGCAAAGTGAGGAAAGCGAGGCAGAGCGAGGCTGGGAAGAAGGAGCCCAAGTGGAGAAGAAAAAGTGTTCGGAGGGAAGAAAGGGTATTGAGGTTCCAATTTCCCACGGCACACCTGATGATCGCACCGCGGCATACTAGTGTGCCGTGGCACTGGTTGGGAAACACTGCTCTAATTGATCAAACTTCATCCGGTAAAGCGTTCCATAGAGTCAGAGCCACCACTGAGAAGGCTCTTTGCCTAGTAGCTGGTGAGTGGTAAGTTCGGACAGAAGGGACATCAAGGAGGTTTTGTTCCTTCAATGTAGTGATCTCTGGGAATAAGGGTAAGGCGGACCTTCAGGTACACGGCTCTAGACCATACAAGATGCCCTGCTCTCGGTCCCACCTTTTTGCAGATGTCTGGCAGGGATGAGAGACAGGGCCTTCTCTGTGGTGGCCCCTTGGCTGTGGAATGCCTTCCTAGAGATATTAAATCTACCCCTTCCTCCCAACATTTCAAAAAAGTCAAAATCTTGTTCTTCGAGCAAGCTTTTGCAATGGCAGCATAATATAGAACAACATAAAAACTAGAAGATGCGACTGGAAAATGATTTTAGTAAGGAGATGCTGATGATCTATGTTTTTTTCTTGGTTTTGTATAGTTTTTTATTATATGCTAAATGTTTTTAATTGTATTTTATGTTTGTTGAGCATCGAATGTTGCCGACTGTAAACCGCCTTGAGTTGCCTTTTGGGCTGAGAAAGGCGGTATACACATACCGTAAATAAATAAATAAATAAACAAATAAATGCAGCACCAGAGGCACTCCAAGTGGCCAGCTACTGGTCAAAGAACATTTAATAGATTGCCAAGTTTTCAAACTTTGTGTTTTTCTTTTCTTTAAAAAAAACAAACAATTGTT